>KK118072.1:401646-478859 GCA_000611955.2 Stegodyphus mimosarum | reverse complement strand
TGCGGAACAGGGAACTTTGCTACAGCCTCTACCTTTTGTGGATCGGGATATATCCCATGTTGACCGACTAAGTGTCCCAGGATAGTCAGCCTCTTTTTGCCGAATGAACATTTCTTGAAATTTAGCGTCAATCCTGCTCTTTGGATGCATTTCAGTATTTCCCTCAAAAGCTTTTGGTGTTCTTTGAAATTAGGAGCGTACAGGATTATGTCGTCGAGGTAGCAAAGGCAAATATTCCATTTGAGGCCTCTTAGTACCGTATCCATCATCCGTTCGAACGTGGCTGGAGCATTGCATAATCCGAACGGCATGACTTTAAATTCATAGAGACCATCTGGAGTCACAAAAGCTGTCTTTTCTCTGTCCTTATCATCAACCTCTATTTGCCAGTATCCTGACTTCAGATCCATCATAGAGAAAATTTTTGCACCAGCTAGGCAGTCCAAGGCATCATCGACGCGAGGCAACGGATAGACGTCCTTTTTGGTTACCTTGTTTAATTTTCTGTAATCGACACAAAAACGCCATTCACCATTTTTCTTCTTCACGAGCACGACTGGAGATGACCATGGGCTGTCTGACGGTTGTATCACGTCTTCTTTTAGCATTCGTTGCACTTCGTCTGCAATCACACGCCTCTCAGCGGCTGACACACGGTACGGCCTTTGTTTGATTGGTGCACTGTCACCTGTATCAATCCTGTGCTTCACCGCATTGCATCGGGATTTTCTCGCAATACTGTTAAAGTCAAAAACGTCACTAAATTCATCCAGTAGACTCAGTAGATCGTCTTTCTCAGCATTGGTCAGATCAGTATCGAAAATTTCTTTTAAGTTTTCTTGAGATAACGTATTCTTGAACCTATGTCCCTTGGAACCTTCTGGAATCTGACCACTTAGGGAGCAAATAGCGTCGTTTTTTATGCTCGTTAAACAGCCCACATTCATCCCTTTCGGTATCAGTTGGGTTCGTCGAGAACAATTAGTTACCCATAATTTACCACAACCATCCTCTATAGTGACTGATTGGTGCACTGTCACCTGTATCAATCCTGTGCTTCACCGCATTGCATCGGGATTTTCTCGCAATACTGTTAAAGTCAAAAACGTCACTAAATTCATCCAGTAGACTCAGTAGATCGTCTTTCTCAGCATTGGTCAGATCAGTATCGAAAATTTCTTTTAAGTTTTCTTGAGATAACGTATTCTTGAACCTATGTCCCTTGGAACCTTCTGGAATCTGACCACTTAGGGAGCAAATAGCGTCGTTTTTTATGCTCGTTAAACAGCCCACATTCATCCCTTTCGGTATCAGTTGGGTTCGTCGAGAACAATTAGTTACCCATAATTTACCACAACCATCCTCTATAGTGACAATTGAAGCTGGTATTGATAGTTCTTTTTAGCACATCAGAAATCTATTTCCAACAATCATAGCTCCATCTCCTTCCTGTAGTTCTGAACTCAAGGCACATATTCGCCTTGTGGTGTTTGCTTCAATTAAATAATCGGTTGCGGCAAACAAGGAAGACTCCGACTTATTTAAATATTCATTGTCTGGAAGGATTTCTGCAAGCTGAAGTTCTTGATTTCCACAATCGATAACGGCATCGGTGGCACGAAAAAAGTTCCATCCAAGTATTATTTGATGACTACATTCAGGAAACACAAGGAATTCAAACGGCCTCTTAGTCCCATTTAAATCAACTTTCAATACACAGCGCCCCGAGGCGGCTACAGGTTTACCGCAGGCAGTTTTCAATAAAGGTCCATTTTCAGTAAACATAGGAGCATTCAGCTGTCGACGTAACTCCTCAGATATGACGGAATAATCGGCTCCCGAATCAACAAGAGCTTTTACACACTGTCCGTTCACGGTGATAAAAGTGGTATTCTTTTTCAACTTGGCTGTGGTGTACGTCGGAGGATTTTCTTCATCTGCGGCCTCACCTCCTGCACAGGTCGCTTGAGCTAGTTTTCCTCATTGGTTCGGCGTGGGGAACGGCTGGAGCGGCGTACTGGCGACTGCGATTGTCTGCGGTTGAGAGAGCGTCGCGGATAAGGTGAACTGCTCCTTATTCGGGAAGAAGTAGGTTGTGCATAATAGTCGTCGAAACCGTATGTAGAATCAGTATCTCTGTCCCGTCGAGGGTTGAATGTCTTTGCAGCTCTTGCATTTTCAAATATCTGGCGTCTCTCCCTACAGTACCTCAGAACGTGTCCTGGGCGTCCGCAATGAAAACACAGAGGCACATTATCGTCAGTCCTCCACAGATCTGTCCTACGTTGTGGAGTAGTTCTCTGGCTAATTTCATGTCTTGGCTGCGGCCTGACTGGAAGTGAACATTGGATAGTGTTTTTGCTTCTCTCTGCTCCTGTGAGTGGTGCCAACGCCTCTATAACCTCTTCCCGGACCATAGATGCTATGTCATTCGATGCTACAGGTTCTATTTTCGTGTAGCCCTGAACTTGTGGCAGGAATTTCTGAAGCTCTTGCCTAACGATGGCGCGCACTAGAGACTCCAATTCACCGGCGTCCGCATCGGCCGACACTGCGGAGACATTAGGTAGCCTCTGAAATCGTGGTCGGGCGATACGTCTTCGTCGAAGGCTTTCTATGTGACGGCAGCGTTTCACGAAGGCATCGACACTGTCATAGTCCTGGGACGACAGGACCTGGTACAAATCCTCAGCAATGCCTTTCATGAGATGGGCCACTTTCTCGTCTTCAGACATGGACGGGTTTGCTTTTCGGCAGAGAGAAAGAACATCTTGAATGTAAGCTTCAGACGTCTCATCGATTTGCTGCGCACGTGTGAGTAGTAATCGCTCAGCTTGGCGCTTCACGTCAGCTGTACGGGAAAATGCGTTCTTAAGAGCATTCCTGAAAACAGTCCAACTAGTAAATGTGTCTTCATTATTATCGAACCACTGTCGAGCGGTTCCGGCAAGGTAAAAAATGACGTTCGCCAAGCACATTTGGTCATCCCAGTGGTTATAGTTGGCGATTCGATCAAAGTCCTTGAGCCATCTATTAGTATCTTCTTGGCCGTCCCCGGTGAATATACACGGGCTTCTGGGTAGTTGGTACGTCAGGATCGGTATTGGTGCGATGTTACTCGAAGCGGAACTAGCTCCTGCTGGAGGATTCTGCTCGGTTGCCTTTTCATCAACCATCTTTCTCGGTCTTATATGCGAATCCCGTAAGAGCCCAAACTCAGGAGGAAGTCCTCGAATCCGAAGGCTTTGGCGTAACTCTGCCGTAGTAACTTGAGTGGTACCCGGCGCCTCCACCAAACTGTCGCGTAGATGAAGGGATCGTACAAATGAACAGGCAAGTACTCAAGTCTAAACTCAAGACTTTATTATTTCGAACTGAATGAAGAACTACTTATATACTACAGCTGATTAGCATACTGGAACATTTCAGACTCGGAATGTTCTGGAACATAAAGAAAATTGGTTAATAAGAAGGAAATTTACATAAAAATCGATTATCAGGCATCTTGCCTTTGATAGGTTTCGAACCTGCGACCTTCGTCTCTCGAGTCGTGCGACTTATCCACTAAGCTATGAGGAGCTCAGTTGAAAGGTGCAATTTTCGCTACAATATTAAAAGCAGAAGAGATGAAACGTGAACAACACCTTCGCCGTGAATCGAACCACGGATCTCTCGGTTACCCGTCGAGCGTGCTGACCACTACACCACGAAGGCATGCGAAGAAGGCGGGAGCAATATCTTATAAAATTACATTTTTCATGCGCTTTGGCATCAATTTAACTATTTGGTTTCGACTAATAATGCATCATTTTTTCCATTCTTCCATAATAATTGTTTTTAGTAGAGATTCTTCCATAAATGTCATGTCTCCTTTCTCCTTTCTTTAACACACTTCATACAGAGTTCGACAGGATTTAGGTTTGAAGAATATGGAGGAGTTCTGATAACTTATAACAATTGTATGATAATTACAAGCCAACATTTAGGGCCTGTATGTTTAGAATTGTGATTGTAACAGAGCTTCAATGTATTTTGTATTCCAAATTTCTTCCAGGTGCTTAAGATTTTTCATTCAGAATATTCATGAATTTATGTTGATCCGTATTATTTTCTATAAAAATAGAATTCCCATCCCAGAGGCAGCGAAACAGACCCAAACCATTATGTCTCCACCCTCGTGCTTACCAGCAGACGATATGGTTTTCGATTTCAGTTCTTCGTTCGTCTTTCGCCACAGCACCATGGATTTTGTCAACGTCAGGCATATTTTCGTTGCTTTCTTTGTAAGGTTTTAGTTTAAACTAACAAAGTTTTATGTTAATTTATCTTTCCTGCTTTCCTGTGAACTCTTATTTCAACTTCCCGTTAGAATGAGCACGCGATTCAGCTTTATGCTAATTTGAAGTGGAGCCAAGTTTTGTATTTAAAGGTTAGCAAGGAACTTCTCAGTGTGAGAGAGCTTTTAGTCTCAGATCGCTTCGGCTCTCTTCGACGTCCACCTGACTAGCTATTATTTAAGTTCTAAGCCTTAGCGCTGTTACTCTAATACTTATTGAAGTAATTAGCCAAATCTTGCTACTCACCATTGATAGTTTAGAATGAGGCCAACCTCGCGTTTAAAGCTCTGAGAGCAACGACTACTTAATTTTCTAATCAACTTTGTTTTAAATTATTTAATTGTTCAGTTTAGACCCAAGTGCGGTCATTATTTTCTGTTATCCCTTCCGAGTTGGGAAGTGGCTGTAAATAGTGGTTTAATAAAAGGGGATTTTAAATCCTTCTTACGTGCAGTTATTCTACCACATACTAGAGCATAGCTGCATTCAGCTCCCTGTTAGAGATCAGGACTTTGATACTGTTACGACAATGTTCGCCAAAAGTATGCACAGAACACTCAGTCCTGATATCTTGTTCACGGAGAATTTCCTTCTTGATGATCACCCCTAGTATCTATACACTTTAATGGTTCTTTTAACAATTTCAAAATTAGCTTTTATTGCAAACTGGTCCTTTAAATCCACTGTAAGTTTTACAATATTAATATTTGTGTATTGTTTGATTTTTCGTAGGCTAAATCTCTGACTATTTCGCATTAGCTCGGAATGTAGACCAGACTTCAGTGCATTTTCGACAAATTCGCAAAAGCAAATTCTTTCGTTTCATAACATTAGTGCTGAATTCTGAGTATCAAAGAGTTTTGGGATACAATTTTATCACCTTTAAAATGAAGAATAGTTTATTGCATAACAACACTTGTCGCTAGTTTGTATTATACTGCCATGTTCACTTCAGATATGGAATTGCTAAATATATCTTACTAAGCAAGTAATAATTTCCAAATGCAGATCCTAACTCTTGTGATTCAAATTGATTTAAAAATATATGAGATGAAATTTCATTTGCGAAACCATTTCGACAGAAGCTTTGAGTGTCCGAATTATTGAGTAATCTACTAATACGGTTTGAACAAATTATTACATTAGAAAAAAATATTTTTATAATATTTTTTTATAACGAGAAAGGCTTAAAATAGAGGAAAATATATTACATTAGAAGAAAACTTCGGCTCTATGTTTCAAAAATTAGTGCAAGATCTTTGCAAACAACTTTGAAAATGCAAGTGTCCGAAAACAAATATGAGCAAATGTAAATTCATTTCCAATCGGAAATCCATGAGGGGTGGGAACTGCTTTGAAAATTCATTTATTATTTCCTAATGGGTTCATTTATTTTAAAATTTGAAAAGATGTAAACAAAGAAACAAATTATTTCTGTATATTCACTAAAGACCATAACGAATGTGAAAACAATTTAAAAGCGCATTTTGATGAGGATAAGCATATGCATATCGTTAGAAAATAGAGCAACTGCTCACTTAAATTCTAACAATTTCCATTAAAGTGCGATAAATAATAATAAATATGCTTCCTTTTAAAAGGATGAATATAAAGTGAGTTTTGAGTTAAAAATTGTCTTATGAAATCTCAAGAAATAATTTTGCAATATAAGAGAATATCCTTGGAAATATTTACAAAACTCTTATGAACGACTGATATACCTCGAATTCGCCCATTAAATGTAAGGCGTGTTTATACTCTCCTGATGAAAACAACTGGATATGAAAATTGTAGGTTACTTTGGTGCGAATGTGCACTGAAAAATAAAACCTACACTGTCACTTCTAAGAAGAAAACTTTGCCAGCTATGAACTTTATCCGCGAAATGTTTTTCACGTTCATTTAAAGCATGGATGAATGATAATGGCACAAAAATATGAATTTAAAATGCAAAAAATGATCATCCAGGTGGTATTCAGCAAAATGCGTTTACTGGTGTGGTATGTGTTCCAGCCTTGTTTGACTGACTAAATGAAACAAGAGTTACCATAATGAAAAACCAATTTAATCGTTATTCCAGGAGGCTTGTTGTAAACTCTAAACGTAAAGTATAAATAAATTGTTTAAAGATAAGATGCTTAAACCATGTGGTAAGTTGCTTCAAATGGCCGGAAACACCCAAACTAATGCATTCGTCCAGAATGGCCAGATACCATTGGTCTTTAAACCATCTCATCACCAAGAATATAGTACACCACAAATCGCTACAGAATTAAACCCGCACGAGCAAAGAAGAAGAGGATAAGTGAATGTATTAGCTGAAAGAACCCTCAATCCAAAACAATATCTGCGAGATATCTCATTTAATATTCTATAGAATTACATAATTAAAGCGTGGGAAGAAGTTAAATCCGGTATTATTACAAAATTTCATAATATATGTGGCATTTCCAGTTCTCTAGGCGGGAAAAAAGATGATTATTTATGAAATAGCGATTCTGAAGCCTCAGATAATTCAGATGTTGAATAGAATCTCAATGATAAGCAAATAGTAGCGGAGGAACAAATCAAAAATTCGTTTAAAATGCTTGTTGGGTATAGGCTTATGTTTATGGTTTAAAAATTAATTTTAATGAACAAAAAGACTGACGATATCAGTTTATTCTGTGAAATGCTCCGATCATATTATTTTCCTGAATATTGGTATTCGTTTTAAGAAATTTTATATGAAATGTAGCTGATTTATATTTTGGTACAAGCAGTTAGTTTTATTTTTGCATTGGAATAATATGTTACTTTATCAGTTTTATGTTTTCACTTGCCATTTCCGCAAATTTATAATGTTACCAAAATTTAAAGCATATCACCTGATCTCAAGGAGCCAAAATTATTATAACCCTCCAACTCATGTGGCTTAGTGACGTTCCTCATTTCCCGATTTATCTTCAGCTCAAATTAGTGCCGATTCATCTGCCCTTCCTCCACCAATTCCCTTTCTTCCGTTTCATCCGATCATCAAAAAGTCACTTTCTGAGATAGCAAACACCTGCTTTCGTAAATTAAAATCGTTTGGGCTAGGTCAGCTTTACTGCTTTATATTAGATTAGATTTCAATTTCAAATATTTATTAAATATTTTCTTTAGAAAATTTAAAGCAGATAATGAGTTTCAGGTACGTTCAAAACCTATATATCTGAATCTAGTTATGTTTTTGTCATACAACACCCAATTTTTTAGTTTCGTGTAATTTTAGAGAGCTGAGGTTCCACTGCTCTGAATCAAAATAGAAATCTAACAAATATAATATTACGACTTTGGTATTTAGGTAGGTATTTTTTTAGAATTATAATTTTTGTATTTTTCCGTGCAATGCAGCGCGAGACAAATTTTAAGACAAAACTACACCGGAAAAGTAAAAATACAGGGGCACGTGCACTTAACATTGAGTAAATGGTTATCTCGGTAATTTGTATTGAAACTGAATAAATGTAATTGAACAACATGTTAGTTGTAACGTAATTCCATCCTCGTATTGCTTTCCGGACATCTCGAGAAGCAGAAATTACTAAACATTTCTAGTCTAGTCTAGTCTGGAAATCTATCGCCGGGATACCACATAAGATGCGGTGTATCCGGCTCACTGAAGTTTGTATGTATTTTTCCTGACAAGTATAAACATTTCTCTCGACCGGTTGAAGACTATAAAGGCCCGAGAGAGAGCATCTGAGTTTAGTTGCTTAGCTAGCTGCTGTTGTTATTGTGAGTTCAGAGTGAGATCGGATTAGCTTTCTCTTTAGCTGCTCTTTAAATTACACTGTGTTTTACGTTCTTAGTACTTTGTAGTGTAACTACTGATTACATTGCGTGATAATGTGAACATTTGTAGAAATATTTCTGTGGAAAAATCCTGAATTCTGAAATATTTCTTTTGATAAAAATAAATTTTGTCAACCTACTATCGGACTGTGCAATCAATCTATTACGAACCCGTATGCACGCAACAATATAATTAAGATTAATGTACATCATTTATTAAAAATTCAGTAAGCCCTTTCAAAAACGTGATCATCCACGGTTCTAGAAGATTTTATAGGATTTTATAGTGGATGTAGTTGCTATAGACAGGTGCTGTTCAGAGCCGAGTAACAAGCCAATGAGCATATAGCGCTTAACGTTCTCTGGATGATCAATGATGGGATCTATCACCTGCAACATCATGTACGTCCACACTTGGGAGAAAGGGGCAATATTTGTTGGTGACGGATTTCATCCTTCTTCATGACTATGTACGGTGTCATGATACTAGCGCTCTCACATACCTTCGGTAGAAATGAGAGGTACTATAATACGCACCATACTCATACGATATGAATCCGTATGAGTATGATGCCTTAGTCAAAATGAAAGAACCAATGAGAAGAATCCATGACAATAGTAAAAGACGAAGTAAGGTTTAAACTATAGGTTGGCGGCTGTCGGACGTCAGTTGAAATGCTGGTGGTATACGATACCTTTCAGTCATTTTGGAAGCAGAAAACGAAAAGAAAAGAAAAGGAGAGAACTGCTTACAAGTTAGAAATGCTGATGTTTTATAGGTTCAGTTTTGATAAGGTTCAGAAGATTTCTAAATATAATTTTTTTTGCAAGCTGAAAACTGTAGATTAAAGTCTAATAAGAGTTTGATATTAAAATGTCTTGAAAAATATCATACAAGTTTTTTTGCAGCTGTTCTTAGATAAAAGAATAACATTTACTACTGTACGTTCATGGAACATAATCCATAATATTTAAAAACAACTCAAGACTAGTTTCAATTTTATAAACTTTTGTTTCTGAGATTCGTTTTTATGCGTAATATGATATAAAAGGAGAAAATATCGACATATAAAGATATATTACGGTTAAAAAATGCTTTTTAAAAGGGAAAAGACATGTGTACAGAAGTTTAAGATATATAGTTCACAGCCAAATTTCGTCATAATTATTCAGGTGTAATTTTCCATGAAGACGTAAGCGCACAAAGGACGTAAAATTAGAATTTCCTGGTGTAATATATACTGTTAGAATCTTACTTTATTTATGAAATTTGTGATACAGAATAGTACTTAAAGAACACTTTTGCTGGGAAATCTCTATAAATTGAGTTTGTTAGTAATCAATTAGCGATAATAAGCGACGTACATTTATAATGTGTCAAATGATAGAAAATATTTTGCATCGTTGATTGGCAACAGCGACTACTTTGGACACGGATTTGTTTTACTGCAAATTGAAAACAACAGCTGGTGTTGATCAAGGGGGTCGAGTTTGACTTTAAAAATGAGAAATTAAAATGTTTGGAATTCGTTCCTTTTCTAAAAATTAAATATTAACATTACTAACAAACTAAACAAAGTCATCATTTAAGGTCTTAAATTAGTCAGCAAAATGATATATTAATATAATTATTAATTCACGTGTCTGTCATATTTCATACGAATTATATTTAATGATTAAAAATTGTTTTTAAAGTTGAAGAAATTGTTGGCAGTTAGAAAGCTGCTTTTTGGATAATAAGATACATTTAAATCTTTATGCACATCTTCTGGATACATTCTGCACATATGACCGTTAATTTAATACCGAGTTTGTATTTTCTGAATTCTGTGTAATTCATTTTGAACCATAGGTTATCTTATCAATAATCATCTTTCAATTTTTAAATGCAGCATCAGCAAATATCAACAGAAAAGATAAAATGCTAATTTTGGCAAATAGTCGCTAAATGTGAAAATAAGTGTCATTCAAATATGACGGCGTAAGTCAAATAATTAAAATTTATTGTAGGCCTCAAACTTAATGCAAATTTTCTTTCACTATTTGCGGGGATACAGGCAATGCGTAAAACTCAGTTGCGTACTACAAACTAATTCCATCCTCGCACCCGGTTCACTAAATTTCACTATTACCTAATATACAACAGCCAAATAGGAGAAGTAATCAGATTAGCGACTTTCAGCTGTCGTCTGCTCCCACAAAGAGGAGTTGCTTTTAGATTACGGCCAATACAATCCCTTTCTTCTTAATTTAGATACTGTTATATTTAAAACTACTCCCATTCCCATACACTTATGAGTGGAAGCAAACGAAGCAGCAAGAGTATAGAACAGATTTTAACGTAAGCAAAAACGGGTTCGTGAAAATAATTTTCAGTTTGGTATCAATCATAAGTTAATAAAGCCATATGTTAACAATCTCTTATTAGCCTTACATTAATAAAATGCATTAATTAAAGTTAGCTTATGCGCGTTAATTAGATATACATTTTACTTACAAACATATTGAAGCAAGGGGAATTTTTAATCTGGATCACATTGTACTCTTTAAAAGATGACATGTGTAGAAGACTCTTTTAATGAGCTAACTGATACTCGTTTATTACACCAAAGCTGTCCTGTCAAAATATCTGTCAGCATCTTCTTTTAAGAAGTAGACAATATCATCAGTTTGCATTAATACAGTTTCAAAGTATGTATACATCGTAACAGAAACAGTTTTAGAAGCATAACCTTTTGAAAACATTGTGTACGATGTACGTTAAAATGGTAACACTCTGTGTTTTTAATGATATAGTAATAGAACGAGGTAGTATATGTGAGATATCATCGTGAGAGTATTAAATGTGCTTTTACTGTACGTTTTCGGTGATACGTTTCACAAAAAAATATTGCAGAACCTGGCGTCAAAGAACGAAAAATGATTTTTTTTAGTTCAAAGCAACTCACGATCTCAAAGCTCGTATTTCAAAATGGAAACGTGACAGAAATTTTAAATTCCAGCACGTTATGCCCTTGCGTATGCAGATAAAGCGTGTTTGTTTATTTTTCCCTTGAGATGAGAAACGAAAATTTGTTTATGTATTGAATCCAAGAAAGAAACTGTATGATATCATACAGGAAGGAGCTTTCAGGCTACTTACGTTTTTTAGCTTTTGTTCTTTTTGCACATACATAAATATACCCCCCACGCACAACAAACATATATAAATATAGCTTCATCTCTCTATGTATTTTATTCTACAAGTACATAAAAATTGTAAGAATAGATATAGATATAAATACAGATATGTACGTGTACGTATGTACGTGTGTATGCAGGTAATTCAAAATAAAACCCGCACGTATGCATATGTGCGTGTTCTTCATTCCATATCTCATTGAATAGTTTGAAATCGATACAGAAATAAAATGATTCACGCTTAAATAACACAGTAAATTATATTTTATTAACATCATGACTACAGATAGTTAATTTAAAAATATTTTGTATACTTAATTGAAACAATTCACTTGATCTATTCCAAATGCAAGCTTTCAGCTAATAAATTTTTTACAGTCAGTCACTGTGATGTAAAACATGGCTATTTTGGTCTCTAGACAGTTTCTATGCATAACAATCATCCGAGCTGGGCAATGCGCGAATAACGTAAATTCGCAATTAGGTAAACGCGTAAAACTGAAATCTTCCAATTAGAAATTCATCATCTGTAAACAGTTCTTCCTTTGCCCGAGTAATTCTTCCTTTGCTTTCAAACATCTGCGAGATTAGTCATTTGTTTCTTAACACTGATTTATAATAAAAGGACTAGGCAAAGTTTGTAACTTCCTGCCTACAAAATTATAATCAATGATCCTCCCAGCAACAAACGATTGCAGAATGTTAGAAGGAGTATCCATTCTGACATATTTAGTTACAAGACCTTCTACGCTAGCAAAAAGCATATAATTACTCTATTATTATTATTAATCTACTCTGCAGATGTTTGTGAGACGCCGTTCATAACATTGCCAAGATGATCACTCATTCTCGTTGAGAAGAAGAGGAAATTACCAGAGAATAGCATTTATCTATAGACCAGACACCTTCAGCACCGACCACAAAAAATTCTGAGTACCATATTTCAACGAAAATATCCATTTTTACCGCTATCAAATGCAATTTAACGATGATTTTGCTTAATATCTCTACGTAAGGACAGAATAAAAGCTCTTATTCCCAAAACGAATTATAAAACTGATTTAAAATGGATTCAGAAGAGATTTTTTTCGTGGCGTCTGACTTACAAAAAATTACGTACGTACGTATGTATCTCGCATGACTCAAACACAAGTAGCCTTGAGAACGTTGAAACTTTTGTATATAGGAATGCTGTAATATGAAGTTGTGCACCTCCCTTTTGGTTGCAATCGGCTGCAACAAAAGTATATACATATATATATATATATTTCTTTAGAAAGTTAAAACTTGAACGAAAGTATTTCAAGGTTTTAAAAACTGCGCATCTAGAGTCAAATTTTATTATACTATAATTAACAAGCAAGAATGCAGAAGCTATAGCACACCCGAAACCCACTGAATCCTATTCGTAAAAGCACGGTAGTGCCAAAGGTTACATATCAAACATAATTAAAACGTCATTGTTAACAATAAAACATTACTAAAAAAATTAATGCCACCAAAAATTGAAATTTTTTAGAAAATTGGGAAAAGCAGAAGTTGCAAGAAAAATGGGAAAGTACATAAAGATCAAAAATGGCAATATTGCACTGATAGCCGCATAGCAGTGTCTTCAGGGGAAAAGTACTCCGCAACTTCCATTGAAATATCACCTCCACGCGTTTCAACTAACGACCAATTGAGACAAAAAACTAGTAAAACAAGAAATGATGAAATGATGAAATGAAATCTATTAAATCATTTAATGTTAATCGAAATCGTCTCAATTGGGCGTTCCTTTTCCCTACGCGTGGAAGAAAAGTTAAGCAGAGAAGTAACATACAACCAAATTCAAAAAATTTTTTATAAATAGTAATACGTATATGAAACTAGGCAACTAATACTGCAAAACTGCCTCACGACTCAAAAAAAATTTTTAAAACGTAAAGAAATTTAGAGATTTAAAAAGTATTCGAGAAGGAATGAAACCTTAAAACGTTAATAGTAATTTATAGTAAATTATTGTTCGCCTAGTAAATTTCTGAAATACTATTAGTCCAATTAAACAATTAGGAAAAACAGCCCCATTTTATGATGTTTTTCCTAATTGTTTAATTGGACTAATTACCAGGCCGTGGACTTATATTTTAGCATTTATGATATGAATGCCCGCCCCCACACTGCACATGTTTCTACTGCTTGCCTTAGTGCTTGCGGACATTACCTTGGCCACGCCGGAGCTCTCTCCTATTGAGCACGTTTGGAGCATTATGGGCAGGACCCTTCAACTACCTTGGGATATTGACGATCTAAAGACAGAATTTGACCAGTTGAGAATCTGACCAGTTGGACAGAATTTAGTACGCTATGCCTCAGGAGGACATCCGAAACCTCTATCAATCGATGCCAAGCAGAATAACTGCTTGCATAAGGGCCAGAGGTGGACAAATGCGTTACTGACTGTTTTTTTTTGTGAAGCTCTATCACTTCAATAAATCACCCAAATTTTCTCAAATTCTAGTCATATGTTTTTCTGTACATGTATATCACTTCTACCGATTTTCGTCCCATTCGGATAACTCCTTCTTGGGGCATCTTTTTTTTGTCTAAGAGTGTATCTCAAGCCATACTGACACTATAAATTCCCCAAGAATTAAAGTCAGAAAGGCAATCTTTTAGAGTCGAACCGTGAATTTTATTCATAAGGGAGAAACTGAATTGAAAATTGAATTTCTGGAGAATCCATGCAACTTTGTAACTAATAGAAGGGTAAAATGGAAGCACGACAAGGCCATTAATATTATTTCTAACAGTGGAATGTCTTCTTTGATGGGAATCTGAAAAAAATTTTAACGGCTTTATCAATGATCACGGGAGAAAATTCTCGGGCAATAGCAACTGCTCTCAAATAATTCAGTTCATTGGTAAGCAAAGATTCTGAGGAACAAACTTTGAGCGCGCGAAATCTATAACAGTAAAACGAAGGCACTTTTTGCTTAACAGGGTGGCATGACTTAGCATGTGGTGGTAGACGGTACACAGTAATTACGGTACACAGTAAAATTAGTTTCATTGCGGATTATAAGAATATCAAGGAAGGCGAGGGAATTGTTGGATTCAATTTCAAGAGTGAATTGGATGGCTGGGTCAATTGAATTTATAATAGATAAAATCTCAGAGAAATCTTCTTTACTACCATCAAAAAGTGCCAAGAAATCAAAAGTTTGATGTCAAATCACTGTTTACTAATGTTCCAGTCGAACGAGCATTAAAATGCCTTGAAACTAGGCTTCGGGAATTCCATTTCACACACACTGAAATTGATGATTTGGTTCGCTTACTAAAGTCTCTCTAAGTCAAACCCACTTTGATTTCCAAAATGAATATTATCGTCAAATTGAAGGAATGACTATGGGTAATCCTCTCAGTCCTGTACTTGCTGACATTTATATGCACTATTTTGAGGTAAAATTATTTGAGAAATATCTTTTCGTCTCTGGATTTGTTATGTAGATGACGCTTTCGCACTTTCTAATGGTAATAAAGATGATTTATCCGAGATTTTATCTATGATAAATTCAATTAATCCAGCCATCCAATTCACTCTTGAAATTGAATCCAACAATTCCCTCCCCTTCCTTGATATTCTTATAATCCGCAGTGAAATTGATTTTACCACTACTGTGTACCTTAAACCCTTTGCAGTTTGTTTACCGCCCCATGCTAAGTCATGAAACCCTGATAAGCAACAAATGGCTTTTTTTTACTATTATGTATTTCGCACACTCAAAGTTTGTTCCACAGAACCTTTGCTTACCAATGAACTTAATTATTTAAAAGCACTTGCTATTGACCGAGGATTTTCTTCCGTGATCATTGATAAAGCTGTTAAAAGATTTTTAGATTCCCATCATAGAAGAAAATGAGAAATAATATTAATAAATGAAACTGTGAGAAATAATATTAATGACCTTATCGTGCTTCCATTTTATCCTTCTATTAGTTATAAAGTTGCATGGATTCTCCAGAAATTCAATTTTAAAGTCAGTTTCTCCCCTATGAATAAAATTGACGGTTCGACTCTAAAAGATTGCGTTTCTAACTTTAATTCTTGGGGAATTTATAGTGTCAGTGTGGCTTGAGATATATTGGCCAAAAAAAGAGCGTTAAAGTTTCGTATCAAGGAACATGAATATTATGTCCGAAAGAGCGAAATTAAAAAGTCTTCAATAGCATATCATAGGTGGAAATTTAATAATAATTTTGACTTTGGATCTGCAAAAATTATCCAAAAAGGCTCTTCTGTTAGTGAATTGGATTTTCTTGAGGCTTTTTGTACTCACAAAGATTTGGCGTGTTTAGAGAATGATTTTAAGTCCAATCCAGTCCTTCCTAATGCTTTTAAAATTCTAATTAATTCTTGGTTATTATTTTTACCGACAGATGGCATTGCCTCCTCGCGCATGGTACTACCCGAGGGTATAAAAAGCCGTTACTGAGGTTGCTTTCCTTTCTAGAAATTTCGTTCTCCTGATGAGAAGGGACATGTAGCTGCCCTGGAAATCTACTAAATGTTTTAATAAATGTACGCCAAATACAAGGTTGTTTCAGCGATTTTGATTGTGAAGTATATCAGTATAATAAAATTGCAAAGAGAAATTTTTTTAATGCAAGCACAATCAACTTTTGAATTGTTATCTCTTGATACTGTTGACAGTCTAAATTCTTATAATTCTACTGACAAGTATATTTACATTATTATAGATCATTTTAATCGTTATACGTTTGCTTCTAAAAGTGTAGTTACTGATACTTACATAAATTGTTTATGACAGATTTTTCAGATTCAGGTTGCAAAGATAATTTTAAGTGACAGAAATGCTGCTTCCTCAAAATTTAAACATTTTTTGAAAAACCATAATGTTGCGCAATTATTAACTACTATTAATAGGTCACAACTAATGGCAAAGTAGAAAGAGTTAATCAAACTATTATAACTAGATTAAAATTTAAATTCAGTTCTTAGCGGCTTTTTATGGCATGGACATAATTGTTGCCTCAGGCTACAGAAGAATACAATAATACACTGCATTCTTTAACAAATTGCTACCATCTTATTTAATACATGGAAAACCATCATATAATACACTAATAAAAAACCAAGATCTGAAAAATCTAGAAAAATTGCTCAGAAAAGGTCTGATAATTACCATAATGTAAATACGCAAAGATATGACGCCTATTTTAAAGCAAGGAATTTTAAGCCTGGCGATTCAGAAATGTATGAGAAATTTCAATATCCTAACACCGGGAAATTTTCTTCTTCTTTTTTAGACCCTTATAAAATTTTGAAAACAGCGTTTTGAAGTTAGATTTGAAATAGATAAACTAAAATCTGTGACAAAGAAGAATTCAGAAATTGTGCATTCTAATAGGTTCAGACCTTTTAATCAGACCTCTATGACGGCTTCCGACCACGTAGGTGAAACAAACGGAATTATATACCATTAGTTTCTGTATGTTATATATTAAGAATCGTACTGACTGAAACAATCGCTCCGATTTATACTTCTTGCTGAATGAAAACAAGCCCTACTATTCTATGGTAAACCTATCAGTTGTTCGGGGATTATTTATTTGATAACTGTAGGCTCCAAGCGCTATTCTGATAACCTGCTTTAAATTTTGATCATTGCAAACATAATATTATTCACGGTGATTTCTGCTTACGTAGTGCCTTGAGAATTTCTCGATTTTACCTAGGACTGCTTTGTTTTTGAATATTAGACATCCACGATGGTCAGACACAGTTCGCTGGTTTCATTAAGTGCCATGTTCGTGTATTAATACAATGAAAGTAATAATGGCCCGTGTCACCTTCCTCTCCGCATTCGCTGTTAGACACAGGAAAATACCTGTTGCTATTCAGAATTAATTTTTATTTTCCAAATTGTTCATCAAAATTGCCTTAATCTTAAAATTATTTGAAACCTGCATATGAATTTTCAACCCAAATGAAGACTCTAAAACTAATTGCGACAAAAGTTTTCTAGAGTTGATTCTCTCTCCAATATGATTCCTTTTCTCTAGTTCCCTTTCCTTGTTCCCAGAGTTTTCCGTCCGAAATTTGTTATATATATCCCCAAACGCCCGGAGATGAGGACAGGAAAATCTCTAAACCACGTTTTGCAACCTGGCTAGAATACCATTATTTTAGAATACAAAGGTCTATTTTGCTATATTCCGACTCGAGAGTCAAACTGTGTTCATTACTAATTGCATCACTACTTGCATCTTCTCTTTAGAGACGAAATAAGCAGTGTTAGCACACTCCCATCGTACCCCTAGGTATATTACTATTAAAATTAAATTTTCAAGAGTGTCAGCTATTACTACATCTGGCTGAGTATCTCACTAATCATATTCCTCTGTCCATTGTTTTAGCGCAAAATCCTACCACGCACACACACATATTACGCAAATAATTTTTTATATTATTATTGTTGGGTAACGTAAAGCTTTATTCACCAAATTCGTAAGACCTAACTTAGCATGCAATATTATTAGTCTTATTTTTTTCAATTACGTAACACTGAAGAATTTTACGGACACAAGTTATAATTAAAAACTTTTATATATTTATACAACGCTGAAAGCCAATTAACATTGTACATGAAACGGACGTTTTCATTTGCTACTGTATTTAAACATCCCACAGCCATAAACAAGTAGTTACGCTGAATTGTTTGTAGAGAACAGGCCCATTTTTATCAAAGCTTATTTTGTTACTGTATTGTATTTTGTCACTTTCCTATGTTTATTAAATTCGATTTTGGGTTGCTTTGTTATATAAAAATATGGATTGTTTTATAATGCTTAAATAATTCATTTTAACAACATTTCATGATTATGTAAAGAAAATTTTTGGTTTTATATCGACTACAATAAAGACTTGTAGGAATTTATATTTATTTTAAATAAGCAGTTAAATTTAATTTTAAGTTCTTTCCTGTAAGCCTTCATTCCCCTATTTGTCAGTGCCAGAATATTTAAATTTGGTAGCGCGTGTGAATTAATGTAAATTCTACCAGTGGAGAAAAGGGTTAAGTATCAAGTTCTAGAACGAAAGTTAGAGAGCCTGGTAAAACTCTGTGCGTACTGCAGCGTGAGCTTCGGCTTAACAGTTATTGCTGGTTAAACGTAGCGTAACAGCTATTACCTTTCTGCCACTAAATTTATCAGCGCTCTGTTAGGAAGCAGGATAATTTGAGCCATGTAGCGTAATTCTACTACTTGTTAATATCTTTAAATTTTGATTTGTTATGTAGGAAATGTTGTGTTGATGATTGTCTGCTAATTCAAAAAAAAAAAAAAAGAGTTCAAGTTAATTATTTACTTAATTTAGAAAAATCACAATCTTATTTAATTATCTAAATTACTAATTAAGGTATTAATATTTTAGTTTGGTAATATTTATATTTTTGTTTGAAATATATATATATAATGCTTCAATATTATATCCTTGTATTTAATTATGGCGTTTGTTCTTGGTTGGAAAGATTGGTGAGGAACGAAGTTTTGCAGTGTCATTGTTGTTCGGGTAAAGATGAATCATCTTAGAATGTTCTAGAAAGATTTTTCTTTGTTTTCGTTGTCGTGGGAAAACGGTGTGCGTGAGAAAATTTAAAGGGTTGCTGTTTTCACGTTCTAGGAAGGGTAATGGACATTTTCGAAGAAAAGAGACCGTTCTGACTGGAATCTTGGCTGGTCGCGCATGCGCAGTTGACTGTTTCGTCAGTTTTGGTGAAAAATTGGAATTTTTGGGCTTGAAAGTGAGCGAAATCCTGGTTTTCTGGCAGCCCGTATTTTTGGGAGAGCTGAGGGAAGAATTTTGAATGTTCGTCACTTTGGACTGGAACTGCGAAAGAGGAGTAACGACTTGGAGATGAGACTTCTAGTTAACGGGAGCCAGTATTTTTGATTGTTCGTGACTTTTGATTGAAACCCCAAGGCCGTGGGTCCACCGAATGTCTGCACTTCAGAATAAAGGAATCGTCCTCTTGAGCTATCAAACCTGACCACCTGCTGCCAGTTCGAGGAGTGTTCGGAAGGTAATCCGATGAGCCGTGAACCCTGGTTGTGTTCTACTGAGAATTCCAGCGGAGGGCCGAAGGAAGAGATGTGAGAGGGACCCGTTGCCTGCTGAGACCAAGCCTCAGGGTGATGCTGTAATTTAAGATAAGTTTTTTTACTTTATTGCTCTCCCATTTTATATCCCTTTTGAGAAATCGCGCCCGTTATGGTTAGACTGTCAAGGACTCTGACTCTTCTTTCGTTGACCTCATCAATCTTCTCGCCAAGTGCGATAACATCTTTGTAACTTGGCCAATACTTTGAGAGTAATGTATGTAAAATTTTGGTATTGATAAAGGTTTAATTATGTAATTAAGAACAAAAGGTTATTTTTCTTCCTTTCCTTTCCTCCCGGGAGATAAAAATAGAGATAAAGATAGAAATAAGATAAAGATAAAAATAAATGTGATCAGATTGATTTGCTTATTTTCCTTGTAATTGATATGTTAGAATTTAAGGTAACGGAATAAATGATAATTCTTTAGAGATAAGTGATTTCTTTCTTTTATTTGGTGTTTCCCTTATTTTTGTTAAGATATGTTAGATATATTGGAGACTATATTTGGTATATCATTGATTATGATGTCATAAACTTGGAATGAATTCTTTTAATTGACAGGGAGCCTGATAACCATTGAAAGCCATTTTCCAACGGCCGTTCCCGGGTGTAAAACAAACGCGTTTACTCAGAATACCACTATACGATCCACTCATTAAGGAATTACTAATCATATTGAACAAACTTTGGAAAGCAATTTATTTTTAGCATAATTTGAATTGTTACTTATCAGGTACGGAACATTAGCCAGTGACCAAATAGAACTAGGAAACAGAACATTGTGAATTAGGAAACATTACATTTGGTGCCGCGACCACCAGAACAGATTTTAGTTATTACTGTCTCAGTTACCGCCCAAGCAGAGCGTCGAGTTGACGCATTGTAAATAATTTAAAGAGTGTAATAAAGGGTAGTTCTAACCCTTCTTCTGCGCAGACACTACTTTCCAGATTTCACACATTATATAAGCAAGTAGACCTTACAGACTTGCAAAAGACTTACAAGAAAAGAACTGTAAAAATTGCAGTACGATATTCAAGCAAGGATTTTAAATAACTGTGAATTCTTACGATCATTTTTGAAAGAGTTAGGACTCCAAATTTTGGACAATTTTTAATAATATTTGAAGAAAACATTTGACAATGTTTAAAAAGGTTATATTTTTAGACAAAACAAACTTACAAACTTTTGAAAATTGGAGTGTGCATTTAGTTTAGATATTCTATAATATTTTTTGTAATACAGTAGAGTCCCGCAAACTCGACATAATGTGGACTGAGAGGCTGGTGAGTTTCCAAAAAGTCAAGTTTTAACGAATAAGGGGTGGGTTTTTTAGAACTCTTAATATTTAAACCTTTGACTGTCGCGATATTATCTTTATAATGTTTTAACTGAAAACTCCAGAAATCGAATATTATGATCCTAGAGACAAATAATATACGAATTAAAAGAATCTACTCTTGCTCATTCATCTGCATGCGGTGGTACAGCTTTTTCTACCTGTCGAGCTTGCCAGCACTAGCAGTAAATCCATGCTCTCCTTCTTAAAATTCATCATAAAATTTTAGGGCTTTATCGTGTAAAATTGGTCCAGAAATGGCAGTTCCCTATTTCCTTTACTGCCTGAACCACAAATAAAGTGCCTCGCTCACTTTGTTGTATTCACCGCTTTTCATACTTTTTCTTTCCTTTAAATTATCCGTATATGCTCTTTTCACATACCATGATTCGATTTCAGACCTCCACTCTTATCAAAGTAGTCCTCTAAATCCATGCTAATTGTGTTTACATTTTCCCCTTTGTCCAATTACTTTAAAACATCTGGTTTCATTTCCATTGTCAAGTTAGTTTGTTTTCTTTTCTTTTCGAAAGACATTTTCACTTCACAGAACATCAAAAGTTCCCAAAAATATGTAACACTTATATGTCTGTATGTGAACTGAGGAAAGATACCCGCAATGAAATCGTGTGAGTTTAGTTTGCAATAAGATGCAGTCACAAAACTTCAGACAAGTCTCCTAACGTTTCGCAACAATAGAAAGAAATGTGAGCCAGTGATCAGCCTTTACCTGATTTTCTTCGTATCCTCGAAAGAAGCAAACAGCGTTGCTAAGTATTACAGCATATCTTGAAATTTGTTAGGGAGTTCCAAGAATTAATGGCACAATGAGAAAACGGCAAAAATCTTTGAACAGGACAGGAAATATATAAGCATAAATAATAAGTGTATGTACTGTATGTAATATTTGCTCTGTCTGGCCTAGGGATATCTTAAAAAGTTCCTAAAAATTTGTCGAGTTGTACAGAATGTTGACATATCGGGAGTCGAGGTTGCGGGACTCTACTGTACCTCCAAATTATACTTTTATATGTCGTTTTGTATGTTAACATATGAGAAAATTCATAAAAAAATGACGGAGCATAGTGATACCTTAGGTCTATATCTATGAAGAATATAATTTTCTTTCTTGCTGAAAAAGCACATACCGGCTATATTGGACACAATTTATCTTCATTTTCTATAGATCTAACGCATTTTTCTAGGCAGGCTTTTCTGTCGCCAAGCCTTTTCCTCTTTCAAGCCGAGTAGTATGCAATCTATAAAATTTGAAAAAAAAATATTAGCTTTAATTTAGCAAGAGTCCTTTCGTTTCCTCATTTTAATTTGGCTATGGCCCCTTTTTGTCTTTTTCTCTTTTTATTCGTATTTATGTAGGAATCTAAAGTGCGTCATCAGATAATTGAACCGCATTATGGCGCCATGTCAGAATAACATTGCAGATATTTTTCCTCCAAACACAGTTCAAAATTTAAACAAAGAAACTGACTCCAGAAATATCGCTTTATTAGCATGAGGGCATACTTTCCTTTCTTCGTCTGTCTGTGCCAAAATGTGCTTCTCATAGCTGTGCTTTGTCCAGTTTTAAAACTGTAAACAGTGTTCCGCCGCTGAAAAGTAATGGTACCTAAATTTTGTTGGTACAAAAATTACGTGGTTGGTATCACCATTGTTGTATTTAGAAGTTTCTAAGCATTAATATTTTAAATAACTGTCTTAATTTACTTAACGTTCTCTGTTTGGTGCTGAACAGAAAAAAAAATAAACTCTCATAAAATATCTGAATCTACACATTGGTTATTGAAGATTAAACTAAATCAAGTAACTTGTCAACTTTGCAGATATAATGATATAACTTTAAATCTCAAACTCTTTAAGTCAACCCTGAAAAGAAAATATCCTCTCTTGTGTTTTGGTGTAAAAATCAAGATGATTATTTATCATACCCAAATGCAAAATGTGAAAATTCATTTTAGTATACTCTAAATGCTATCTCCAACTAAAACAAAGGTTTAAATTCTGAGTATCATAAAAGCACGTAAATCTCAGTACAATAATTTCTAAACTCCAGAGATAGCCACAAACTCTTTTTATTTAAATACAAACACAGAACACCTCAAAACACCAGGGAAGGATGGATCATATAAGTATAAATTCAATCACCAGTTCAAATAAAATTAAAAAACACTGATCGTATAGTTCTTTTACCGAAAAATTAATTACCCACCTACACCTCCTCTATAATTTTAATACCCAGGTTCGTTGAATGAAACCATGTTTTCCATAAGGATCGCATTGGTGACATGAAATGAACCCACCAAAAAATATTTTTACAACTAAAATACAATCTATCAAACAAGGATAATTACATACTAAGAATAGCTGAGATTGCTGGATTCAGGTCTTTTCTTTTAATTGCCTAAACACGCATTTCAATTTGTTATTCAAAATAATTAGCTTTTGTAATAATGAAGAATTTATCTTTCTGCACTAAAAGGAACTTCTCTATTAATCATTTATCTCTCATTGCATAGTAATATGAATCTCATTACATAGTAATATAAATCATTAATTTTAAGTGAACGACAATACAATTAACCTAATAATCCTTTTCACAAATACTTAAATAATTTGAGTGCTATAAGTTTAAGAACACATAGTGATATTTGAAAAATACAAAAAAAAAATCAACTCACACCGGAGGGAGAACTGAAATTCAGTTTTCCTCTCCTTATTATGAGCCGAAACGCACGTAAAAGTAGTACGAAATTTCTCCTTCATCAAGGTCGCGCCAATTGTTCTCACATTTCACCTGTCATGGAAACTGCCTCAAGGATACTGCCTTTCTGCACGTAAGGAGGACCAATTTAACACATTATAATTCCAACATTATAATTCTGAAACATTGTAATTCCAATCACTAAACCAGAGATGAGTGAAGAATAACGAACTTGGGTTTTCGAAAAAGGTCCAAAAACTTCAATCATTACACCACAGATGAGGTAAGAGCAACGAACTTGGACTTTTTTGCCGAAAACTTCAGTCATTACACCATAGATGAGGTGAGAGCAACGAACTTGGATTTTTGAAAAATGTCCGAAACCTTATAACTTCAATCACTCTTTGATTATTCTCATGCGCTCTTCATTCGTGGCTGGGGCGGCTATGACGAAGCGCTACAGCCAAATTCTTTTTTCGCTGGAAATACTGGACTCGAAGACCACTGTCTGCCCCTAGGTCGCCAGGCTACGACGAAAACCTATTTCCCTTTGTCTCCCTCTTCGTTTTTGTAATTTCCAGTAAGGTGTAGAAATCTGGAAAAATCTGCTCCTGCCTCTCGTTCAACAACTCTTAAAACTTCAGTAACGCTAAACTTCGTACCGATTCTAAATCCGCTTCTAGCTCGAATTAACTATAAATTAATAATTACGCAATGGAATGCTTACCTGAAGTTCTCTCCAACCAAAGAGAAAAAAGGGCAATAATTAACCTCCAAATTACCAAGAAAAGTCTAACTCCCTTTTACAATGACATACCTCGTTCTCGCGCAAAATTTCAAAGAATGTTTTCAACCGTAAAGAAAACGTTTGACAGAAGCCAAAGTTGCGATACTCATAATGATAAACCAAATAGAAAGTATTCATTTCAGAAGAAAGCCGAAGATTATCTCACCTCCAACGAGCAAAACACGTGTTCAGCCCAGAAAGTTAAGAGGGCGAAAGCTGCTAGCCGCCAACGTTTGACCCCAAAGTAGCTTCGTGGGAATGAAAATTGCCCGCCTTTTAGCTGTACAAACCTTTTAGCCAACTTTTTAAGAAAGTAGTCAAAAGGGAAATGAATTTAAATAATAATCCATTAAGAATTCAAAATTCAAAAAAGAAATGAGTTTAAATAATAATCCATAAATGAGTTTAAATAATTAGTGCACAATAACAATAATAAGAATTAGTTCACAAATATTAACACTGTAGAGGCATTAGGTTAGGAGACATGAAAAATGAGCAACGCCTTTGCCGGAACTCGAACCACGGACCGCTGGAATACGCGCCCAGCGTGCTGACCACTACACCACGAAGACATGCGAAGAAGGTAGGATTATTACCTTATATATTTCCCTTTTAAAAGGGCGACTGGGGTTCAGGGGACCCAATCGCCAAATACCGGTGGTGGAGAATCATCATTCCACCACCCTTTCTAATTCTGACTCCACTGTAGAGCTATCAGGTTATTTCGAAGTAGGAGAGATGAAAAATGAGCAGTGTCGTCATCGGGACTCAAACCACGGACCTCTCGAATACGCGCCGAGCGTGCTGACCATTACGCCACGAAGGCATGCCAAGAGGGTGGGAGAAACACCTTATAACATTATAAATTCACTATTCACTGTAAATTAATATATTCACTATGCACTGTAAAATAATGCACATTAATAGTTACATAAAATTAAAGGGTACATAGCTCACCCATAAATAATGATGTGTGAACACGTTTATGCCTACAGAGGCTTGCTTCATTGCGAGATAAAACTATGTTGAATTAAAGGCTATGTTTGAAAGTTTTCTTCTCGGTTATGTCATGTTATGTATCTACGCAACTATCTTCAAATTCTCAAGTAGTCCACAGAATATACATCTGCATCTCAATTATGAATTCCATGAATAATTTTATCAAACTGATAACTTTTTATGTGTCGTGATATAGTGCTAATTTATCCATCTACCAAATTTAAAATTTCATTTACAGCACAGTTTCGTTTATATACATGATAACCGCACGTAAACACTGAAACATTTCGTAATTACTCCTGAGCTGTACTGCATTGAAACGTTCCCTTTCTTTTAGCTAAGTGATAATCTTTTGAATCTAAATTACGAACATGGTACGGACTCATTTTTCTTTAGAGAACAGAAAATAATTATTGTCACTCAGAATAGAAATAAACATAAATATTCTAACTCCTTGATGAAGGTTATCATCTACGCTTCCTATGTAATAAAGCGCTGTGTACACATGCCGGATCTGACTTAGTAGCTAATCCCACGTTTGTTGATGGGTTTGGGGGTTTATTCTTGCGATATGATCGCCGCCAACAGTGAGGGTGATTATCATCTTGATTCACCAAAACATGATTTATAATCCAGGTTCTGGAAAATGTGAGATTCTCTATTGCAGTTGCTTATGCATATGAGCACCACAAACACAAGATCTGGGCTAAAGATGTCTTAACTAAGTAATGATCTTCCATGTATTGTCACTTAATGAAGACTAAGTAAATTTAAAGAAATTTTGAAACTACAATATAAATATTCCTTAAAAAAGTAGCACAGTAAAGAAAACAGGTGTAAAATATGTTGGATTTTATTATTATTATTATTATTATCATTATCATTATTATCCATAATACTTTTAACATTAGGTTGTAACTTAGGGTAATTTTATTACTGAAAACGCATTTTCTCCAGCTTGCACAATTTATGTAAATCATATATGCTCATGATAAAATGTATTCTAAATTGCTACAAAGGTAGGTAAAAGTATTTTTAAATAACTCTGTTATATGTTATGTGTTATAATCAAAT
Source organism: Stegodyphus mimosarum (assembly GCA_000611955.2). NCBI lineage: Eukaryota > Metazoa > Arthropoda > Arachnida > Araneae > Eresidae > Stegodyphus > Stegodyphus mimosarum. Next base: position 452,438 of record KK118072.1, on the reverse strand, counting down.
GTATTATTATCTGATCTTATACAGGTTTTAATTACTGTAAAGAAAATGTTTCTACGCACAACTTCTGAAAATTTCTGAATTTACTTTATCTGTATGCAAGGATTAAATGAGAGAATGCATATGTTTATGTTTCCGTTAATCAGCAAACAATAAGAGGGCAATTTAATTATGAAAGGAAATACAGATTAATTTTTTTTTCTTTTTAATATGCAAGATGATTATCGTGAACTGTTATGAATTCACTATCATTTGAAAGCCATTATGTTGAGGTAATGGACAACAGGTTATCTGGACCACGGAAATTAGAAATGCGAAGAAATAAAATAGTTCAAAATTTCTCGAGACATTTCAAAAGACTCGAGACTGGCAAAATATGCAGGCATTTCAAAAGACTCGAAGTACAGGAGAGACTTCAGAAAGGAGACGAAGGACCATTCTTCAAGTTCTTGAAAACGTGTTGTTACAGCGGCTGATAGCTGTTCTCAACATTCCTGTTCTTGTTCAATGATCCTGTTCTCAACATTCAGTTACAAGTTATCGAGCATGAATTAGGCATTCCCCAGTCTACAATGGAAGAGGTGTTGCAATCCATTTGCAGAAGTAACTCTCTGAAAGCTGCATGGTGGAACAGATGAAGTCTTAAGAAGCCTTCGGAGAAGCAGTAAGCGCAAATCAGTACTCCATATGGGGTACCATGAAAAATTACTACATTTTTATAATGTGACTTTATGGTGTTTATCAATGGCTGCTTCTATTCTGAATGAATCTTTAAGAAGCTAATACTTAAAAGTCATATAAAGTGATCCATTGCAAGTATACGATATTTTCATTTGTAGAGTCATTAGGGTTTTTGATGCTGGAGACATGAAAAATGTGCAATGCCCTCGTCGAGACTCGAACAATGGACCTCTCAAATGCGCGTCGAATATGCTCCTACTTACCTGCAAAGGCATGCGTGAAGTAGGGAAAAAAATTCCTTATATAATTGCTTCCAAAATATGCGACTTCTGCCTTCAGAGAAAGAGAATATTTAGAGACAGTAGGTTTTCCGTAAGATGGAGCTACAGTGACAAGTATGCAATTCGCCAAAGCTGACAACTACTTTCTACCAGTTTAGGCGATGCTCCTATGATTTTGCTAAAAAGCTTGGGATTCTCGTTTTCGCGACTTAATAATTTCCTGTTATAAGTGCTTTTAAAGGATCTTGTTTATCTGGGAATCACTGATGACATGTCTGAATTAACAACCAACATAATGGCGGCATATCACTAATATCCTCCGGGAAGCTGTTTGTGTGACCTTGGGTCCTTCTATCCTCTACTTTATGAAAGTAACAGGTGCACAGAGCGTGCCCAATAAACATATATTCCAATCACTTCGCTTTGTTTTGTCTTAGGGTTCCACATTTTTAATTGAAATACTGCATTTCAGTCATAAATAATTTTTTTTTGAAAAACTCGCTTAGTTGCGAAAATTTGAACTATTTTTACACTTGCATATTTCTCTTCCCCTACGCTCTAAATTAGAGGTTCCTAGACTTTTGTTCTTACAGAACACTTTCAAAATTTAGTTGGTTCCGGTGGACCTCCTGAAGCTACATTTCTACGATATTCCCAAAACTCGACAAAAAATGTGAAGATTAGATCTAACTATAGAAATTTGCGTTGAGGCTGAATTCCAACCACGAATTAATAGTTTTCGAAAAAAAAAGCGACAATTGATTGGTTAATTAATTAATTGATTATGCTGTTAGTGGATGTCAAAAAAGTAAAGTTGGCCAATCAAAAAAGAGAGTCTAAACAATTATATTCCAGGTTTGATTAATATATGTTCATTAGAATGGAGTACAAGGGACTCTGAATAGGGAAGTTAATTACGGCTATCGTGTACATATCCACCCACGTACTTTCGTCTATGAATCTCACGTGTGTATCACCACATTACTGCAATCATACGATTTCTATTCATGTCTATATGATTTTTGTAATACTTCAATAATTCATCTTATTCTGCCGAAATTTTCTGCAAGCATAACACTGACTGAACCAGCTTCGTGCAATAAGATTTAAACTTACTAAAAATTCAAGTCAGGTTTGAAATTCGTATGACAAGATAAATTATCATTAAACTTTTCCACAGAAACAGCTTTCACTTTTTATTGTTTCTTTAAAATATGATAAAAATATCATGTATACATGATGTAGCTAGCTCTTTTTATTCATCCCCAGCCTAAACAGTCATATTTATATATTTTTAAGGACGTGGATTCCAGAATCATTTTGCATTTTCAGAGCTCTTTCAAAGTAATCATACATTTTATTCTTTCTTTATCACCATTGCTTGAAACGTAGAAAGGAAACTGTTATATGTGGTGATTTTTATTCGTAAATATTAATTTTTTTTAAAGTAGGAAAAGAATCTTATATTAAGTTTCTATCAGTTTCTCTCGAAAGGAAATGAACATGACCTTTCTCTCGAGAGCTAAAAGCATGATTTGTACAAGGAATTGAAGTCTATTCTGGGAGAATTCTTCATTCTCCTTCTTTGTTTCATTGTTATTTATATCATCATCATCAAAATTGTTATCTTTTTATTTCTTTACTTAGTTTTACATTTTTATCTTATAAACGTTCACATGCTTCTTAAATATTCAATAGGAAATGACTGAGACGCTTATCATCAAGAATATTGCTCAAGGTGTATCTTAGAAAGCGACCGATATTACAAACGCGAGATATGCGGAAAAGCAACACTCAATCAAGTTTTGTACAGAAATCGAACCCGCACCCTTGGTTTCCCCTTGCTTGTCTGCCTCAGTTAATCACTATTCTGTCTACGACAGGTTTCTAGTTTTATGTTTCTAATCATTCATTTACAACCTTAATAACTTTTTATTCAGGCTATGATTATCTTGAAAAAATACGAATTGGCTCAACAACGAACTTTCACTTTATATGTAGCACTGAAATTGTGTCAAAAATACTTAAATTTAAAACTGAATAATTGATATCGCAAAGCAGTTATCCTCACTAATTTTCTATGTCGCATTTTCATCGCATTTCAACGAGAGTTTTTCATTCTTGGAAGCATAGGACAGTAGCAGATCTTTCAGCTGCTTCAACACCACATAAAAAAATTATCAGATAGATAGAAGTTCCATCTGAATTACGCCATCAGACAATTTTAGAGAATTATACTTTTTTCTGTCCTCATTAACACACACGCAGAACTTTTCAAAGCATGCTGTGATGCATCAAAGATTTGTCGTTATTAGCACCTAGACTCAAGATCTCTATGATAATTCAGCACGAAATATTTATATGGATAGGATCAGATAAAATTACTTTATTATGAGAAATCAAATTAGAGTTACTTGCACATAAGGAGGAAAAACACCGGGAGAACTCTAAGGTAAGTAAGCGTTAATTATATTGGGCATGCGCAAAAAAGGAAAATTTCCTTTCGACCACAGGAAGATGAAACCAGGACCAAGTGAAGAGTTTCATACTTTCAGGCCATTATACTACTGAAAAGTCATTTTAGTGTGGACTATGTGCCCTATTCGGGTTGTTAAGTACCATGTAAACCGGCAGTAATAAGTTAAATAACTAGTGGTTAAATCAACAACTACACAAGAAGTGTTCTTAAGGTAAAAAATGAGGGTACTCCTCATCAGTGAGTACGAGCATGATGTTGAATGGAAAAATTGTGAAGAAACACTACTTGATTTCAACCTATTACCTTAGCAGCTATATTGCGTTGTGATTTTTTTAACAACCTGGCGACGCCAGTAAGAGTCATACAGACAAGTAAAAATAGACATAAATTCAGTCCACACATCTTAAGTTTTAAATAACGTTCTGAGTTTTATGTTCAAGCAAATATATGCAAAATATGAACAAATTAGGGTATTTATTTTACTCTCCAGGGAGGTGAGAAATTCAATAAAATAATAAAAACATTAATAGAAATCATCACTTTAGCTAACATTAATCATTCACATTCCAGTACTCAATGGTGGTTTTCAAATACAATTAAACTGACAATTATAATGCATAAATACTATTATTTTTCTAAGAAACAGGTAACCAGTACATCTATTAAAATCGGTTTTAATTGCGCGTAACTCCAAATTTTACGAGCCCCAAAATTCGGTGGAGTAATTCAACCACCGGTAGCACAAGTAATTAATCAGAAACTATTAACAAAAAATTACACAAATTATTAACTAAACAAACACAGAAAATTTAAAGAAAACAAGTATTGCACTACTCCTGAATTAAGCAAATAACCTCATCACCTGAACATCCCCATCCTAAAGATAAAATATTGCACAGGGGACGCGGTCATGCATCGAAACCAGGATCCAATTAAAGCCCTAATTCAAACACTATTGCAAGTAAAATTTGATTAATGCAAATCTTAATTAAGACACAATAACACGCCGAACGAAACTTATCTTAAGTATTTATACACCCCATTTCTTACAACGTAAATTTCTTTTCCTTAAACTTTTTGCCATCAAATTTCAGAGTTACAAATTAACATACTTAAGGAAGTGAAGTGACATATCGGATTTCACCAATCCGGGGATCCGGATTCTAATCCGGGGATTGACGAAATTCAAGTTGCATTTTTCATGTCTCGAAGGCGCTACTTAGGATATATATTAAATTTATAAATAGCGTTGTTCTAATATAGGTATTTTGACACAAAATCGGACTTTTTCTGAAATGACATGACAATGTCTTTTCCATACTTCGATTCTACGACTCAAATTATGCCTAATTTCAAGTTTTGTAAAATTTGGTGTGAATTTACGGAGAAATTCAAAAATTTATTTTGGCGTACTTCCTACTTTCAAATAATTTTAACAATGTGCCTAAACCACATATAAATGTTATTATCGCTTTTAAAAAATACGCCAAATTGCAAAACACACCAATACATAAATTCACGTATATCTTCGAAAATTTTTAAATAAAAAACTGTAATTTTTTGCAAGTATGCTTGGAAATACGTCTACTTTAAGATGATGGTAAAAATTGTATGGATTATAATGCAAAATTATTTTCGAAAAATTTATAAAATTTATTTTAAAATAATTCATAAAATTTGGGCGAATCATAAAATATCGGCAGTGTACACTATCCAAAAACTGACGATTTCAATACCAGAAAATTTTAACCAGATTAACGGAATTTAGACAATTAACTGGGTATAACTTCAAATCTAATAAACGTATCTTAACAATAATAGACTCATAAGAAAGCTAAATTTTTTCTGCTTAAGTAGTATAAATTTCAAATTATTTCTAAATCGTAATATTACGCAGAAATTTAACCAGATACCATTGTCTCGCCCGAGTTACTAGAAAGGAATAATGGAAGAACATAGTTTGATGTTTGCTTACAAAACCCAGTTCATAAAATTGAATAACTAATATTTTGATTAAATAAAATAAACGTTGTGTAGTCGAAATTTTGAATAACAGATAAGTAATACTTAATATAGTTTTAATCAGTAGAATTAATTTAAAAGATTTTAATTGACTACACAACAGGGCTCAGTATCTACGATCATACATCACTGTATTGAAATATACATGTTTCTAATGTCGTCTTGCGGAAAGCGGCTCCATTCATCCTCCGACTCATAGTGCAGGTTGTACAACAGTTAGGCTGTTGGTAGTAAGTGTATCGTCCAGCAGATTCTGAATGCTGCCATTGCATACCGTATATATAGGCAGATCAACAGGGAAATGTGTAATCTTTTCTAATATTTTTAAATTCGTGTTTTAGCGATAAACGTGTATAAGGAAATTTCATACATCTTAATTAAGTCTACTGATTGCAATTGGAAATAAAGAAAGAACGAATTTACAAGTGCAAACTGAAGCATAATGAACAAGTTCCTCAGTTATGCGGATATGAGAAACTAAGAATGACCTGCCATCACATTACCTGTTCCGACTTTATTCTTTTGTCAAATTCTGTTAACATTTGCATCGTATTCGCTAATGCTTGCAACTTAACTATTCTCACAACTATAAATACAGCATGATGTAAAACGAGTAGAACAAGAAGGGGGACTAGCACATACGTTACCTTTTTAAGGTTGGCACATGTTAAAATGGGATTTAAGTAATGGCAAACCAGACGTTTTTTCCCATCTCCAGAACCGCTCCCATGGCTTTCCTTTAAATTCTAATTATTCTCAAGCTTACATTTCGGAAAATAATGTAAGATGCTGCCGAAAGACAAAGTTCGAATCCTCGTTCCACAATCAACAATCACTTGGATCGTCAAGTGGAGGAGACAAATGGCTTGGATGTATTTAAAATGCTAGAAAGAATGCCGTCACAAATAAATTAGAGGCACACGAGTCCAACACCAGGAAGCAAATAAAGAACTCTTGGACACCACTGGAATTATCAGGTTCCAAGGTTAGAATAACATCGTATCACCGTTCTGCAAAGGTCACGTAAACCTGCCTCAACAAGACGGCACCATAACAAACGTCACCGAACCGAAGCAACGTACTCACTACTAAGCGCGTTTTGTGAGTTTGATTTTTGTATGTATCACCAAGAAAACTGCTCATGGTGGGAGACTGCCAGCAGCTTGGTGGAGAAACCGTTAACCGCCTCCCTTCTGGATATCGTTGCCGAGCTTCCACCGTGCCGAGGTGGATCCTTAGAGTAGAATGAAGTATTGGTGTGTTGTGTGTTGATTTTATTTAATTGCAAGATTCTATCTCAGGGACATAGGAAATTCCCGGGAACGCTCCATCATCTTGCTGTAAAACTAGAGGTGTTTTAATTATTTGCAGTGAAGAAGTAACCGTCTTAGCTGCATCGCAGGAGTGCACTCTACTCTGCACGAACTCAAGAGATTAATCTTGAATGATTTATTATCGAAATCAGTTTATCATTTGCTTCAAACAGGGATACTTGCGTTTAAGCAAGTTATGTCACCATCATCTTCTCTCACTTCAAAGCGCAATTCACTCGAAAAATTAAGCAAGTATCATATACTTATGACTACTATTTTATGTACACCTTGTAGGTAGTTTTAGGCAAGAATAATCTATTACAGGTAGCTAAAGTGCGAGAATGTATAAATGAATCTCCGTCATTGATGTTATCGTCGCTGCTACATCCAAAGAATACTACTTATTTCTAGAAGTAAAGTTTTCTTTGCAATTCCCTATGAAATGTGACAGAGATATTTTCTCTATGTGAAACGTAAGAAGAACCGTAAGGCAACTTTTGCTCTGAAATCATGAACAAAAATACTCCGGTATGACATATTCCAATCTTTCATTCCAGTATTCACGAAAATCACAGTTATTAATTATGTGCCAAACATAATGGTTTCATCCACTTTTACAAGAAATTTTATAAGTTGTACAGTGTGTTAGGGGCATGGAAACAGTAGCCATAAAATTTCCGCCATGCTGGGAGTAGATGCTAGTCGGACTTACTTTCACGAAACCAAGCTGTGTGGAAAGGGAAAATTCTTTACATTCTTTCCCACTTAAAGGACGACTTGAAAGGAGGGCACAGGGGCACCAAATCCAGATGGAAACCACCGCAAACCAGATGGAATTTTTGACCATCGCATTTCAGTTCAAGAGCTATTTGTAGAGTCTATTATACTTTTCCCAAGAAGGAAACAAGAAAAATCAGAACTCCAGACTTTCCTATTGCTAGCCGAAGTGTTTTCAAATGCACTACGATGAAAAAGAAGAAACCTCTTCACAAAGTAAATCAAATTAACTTTTCTATCTAAAATATATCGCTAAATATAACTACTTAAAATATTTCATTATACTTAAATAAGGAACAGGACTAAGAAAAAGTAAATTAAACCTATCTTAAAATTTATTACCTTATTTAGAGAGGGAACATGAACTTCATCACTCAAGGAAGTTCAAAACAAGTATTTTAAACTTTTCAATGAAAGGGAACACTAAATTAATGGCAATAACTGTATGCAGAAAAATAATGGGGCAAAACATCACCATGAGATGAGAAAGAAAAGACTGGAACCTACTGCTGAAAAGCAAAAATAAATCAGCAGCAAAACTTTAGCAGAAAGGAAAAAAATAAAAACAGAAATGCTTCGCTTATATTCAACTCATCAGATGTAATACATCAGGCCATTTGTGATAGTTGATTAAACATCTTGGAAAGCCTGAGGCATTCAATAGTATTAAAGTACAATGAAAAAAAAGGAAACGATTGGGGAATGAGATTTCTATAATTGGCGTCCTTTGAAGATCACAGTATGAAATTAAGATGGAGAGAAATGTTTAAAAACATAAATTCAGAAGGGTCAGAATTATTATCAAGAACTAAAATCACACTGGCAATTTTTATAAATTAAATACTATTTTATTAATAAAATTAGTCAGTGTTAGTTTATTTGACCACGGCAAATTACGCAAAGGAAGAGTTTCCGTGGAAAAGGTTTTGAGGGAATGCAGCGCGAATTAATATTCCCTATAAGGAAAACCACTGAAATAATTTTGAAACCACATTGTTCGTGAGGATTTTAACTCGATTCGAACTATCAGTATCGGGGTCTTATTCTTTTGTTACTGCTGGACCATCTAAGCAATAAGAGCAAGAATAAAAACAATTCATGTTCATGACCACAATTATTCCTAATAAACACTATCAATCTACCTCTGTGGTGCACCCTGGAAAGCATTCTTCATGATGAAATAACCAAATGACCGAATGGTGGACGAGTGATGGATAAAAACAGCAGTATGTTAGGGAGTATAAGCATCATAAATATTATCTCAGATAATCGATTTTTGGTTCAGCCAAATATTAAGCAAGTGTTCAAGCTTAAGTGGTTTCAGTTGGTTTCAAATGATAATTGCTTTTTTGTTGTGTTTAACATTCTGACAGATACCAATCTATTGAAGTTTAAGTAAATGCATACGGTTTGTGATGCCTCAATCGAGGATATCTAAGCACGACAATGATTGTTCAGGAAACGAAATGAGATCATCATTATGAGTGATGTATGAAGCTTCGTAGCGTGGTTTTGACTAAGAAGCAGTTTTGAAAGACTATATGCGTGATGGATTCAAATCGCATTAGTATCTATGATTTCGTTTTCGATTTAACCATTCGCAGTAAAATTCTTGTTACGTAATAAAATCCTCCATAGTACGCACACTAGCCAATGAATTAGAAACCTTTGAGATTTTCACTTGAATGCGTGCTAGCAATGAAGTGTGAAATTTTTTTATGACGTGGGTTACACGGGTGTGAATGCTAGCATAAGTAAGGTGTAGGGTGCTTTACACGATAAATGAAGTAAAATGGGAAAAAGGGCAGATCTTTTACCATTTGAAAAAAGGGCTTATTGTTGGTGCCGGTTTAACAGGGCCTGTTTAACATTTTGAAGACGGAAATTCTCACTGTGTTCTCAAAATCAGCCACGTCAAAGGTTTTCAAAAGTTTGAATCAGAAACCACAGTCCTTCTCTAGAGCACATAACTGCGGTTCGAACCCAGTTTTCCAAAAGAATGATCGGTAACGTCTGCGACGATTTGCATGGCAGAGCAGGGACTCCATAGTGTGCTTCAGCTGACACAGATCGTCAACCAAGGATCTTCCCAACAGATTTCAGCTCCAACCAGGGCAGAGAATTACAGAGGATAGGAATGCATAGTCGGTTGCCTGTGAAAAACACCTCGTTTCTGTCCGACGTGTAAAAATTCGTTTACAGTGGTGTCGGAAAAAAAGAAGCTGGACATCTGAGGATTGGAAACGGGTAATGTTGACGGATGAATCGGCGAGAACCCCATGAAGCCATGAATCCATCTTATAAGGTTTCAACTGTAATCTCTTAACCTTCTTGCTAAACATACGCTGTGAAACCCTATGTAGAGGATAGTGAGCAAATCTAGGCTATGTCCTTTAGTGTTGAAGAACTACAAGTCAGAAGGAGGGTTTAAAGGACACTTTAATTCAAATAATTACAACTCTCCGACTTGAGAGTAAGCCACTACTTGGGCTGAACTAAAATAATATAAAATAAATAGTGTTAACAATTCAATTTCCTAAGTTTAACTTAAGTAGGACGGCGAAGGAAGCCTAATTCTCAGTGAAATGCAATATTGCGAATTTCACGAGTAAGAACTAGTAATTGCAATTGCTTATGAAGGCGAACTTTCACTAGACAGAGGAATTATTTGCGCGCACAGCCTTACGGCGTAAAATCCAAGACTCTGTCTCTTTTTCTCGTTAACTCCTGCCTTTTAAACTGCTATCAGATATCTGCGATTTGCATAAATATCTCGCTCGCACTAAATTCGGAAAGCAACTGAAACTTCGAGATATCGATAGGAAAGTTCAAACTAAAAATAACTTGGTTAGTTAAAATAATGAATGCTACATAGTTGCTCCCAGAATTTAGTAGTCTGAAGCTAACTAGCCTAAAATCGGCTTTTAGTGAAGATGCTAAATTCTAAATCTAAGTTTTTCTTCCTATTCACCGTCCTTTACAATTGTAAGTTTTAATTCTAGTTTAAATCTCTGTTTGTGTCTTAGATATTTTAACATAGAATAATATTTACATCATTTGTCTTCTTGACATCAAAAAGGTCCATCAGGAATTTGGCTTGACTGACATTGGTCTGGTTACTTCCAATCTGGAAGGAAATAAGTCTTACTAAATTGCATATTATAAGTACATTCCACCTGAAAAGTACAACATTTCCTTCCTCTGATGATTTTCGTAATGACTTTTATTCGCGCTTTACGTATTCGCGATTTTTAATTTTTATTAGCGCTTTTCACAAAAACATTCATTTCACACTCATTCACTTTTAAAACTTTCCCCTTGCTCTCTGGCCAAATGTGGTGTTTGTGAAAAACACGCAGTTTTACTTTGTCAAGTGTTCACAACTACCACTTGACTTCAATTCTATTGGGGTTAATTCTTCGACTTTCAAAACCTCGGACCTCCTCTAAAACAAATCTGAAATGCCCTGAGGTTCTAACATAAAATGAACTTTAACTTTTGTGTGAAACCAGAGAACACTACATACAACATTCAAACATTTTCAATTGCATTTCATATATATAATTCATTCTTTCAATCTTCATTTCAAATTTTCTTTAAATGCTCATTGCGTTAAGTAACAATTATATATTCAATTTCTAATTTAGCGCGCTTTACGCTTTTACATTACATTTTAATTTTAACTTGCGTATCCTTTACGCTTTTCCGCTTTTTTGTTGTTGAGGGACCTGGTTGGGGTTCTTGAATTTTAGAAAAATTCTGTGAGGCTGGACACTGTAAAAAGTCTTTCAAGATATTATTATTAGCTCTTCGATAATAATGTTTGATTTGGTCGAAATTTGCCACAGTCTCTTCGCCCTTCTCATTCTTTAAATATGCACGGCATTCAATTATTCTGGTGATTTCAAAAGGACCATGCCATCTTGGGCAAAATTTTGCGACCGAATCTTTTGCTGCGCACGAAAGTGAATGTGTCTGTTTTAACACCTCCTCCCTCCCGTTATATTCTACGATCCTCCTTTTTTGGTCATAATATTGCTTCTGTCTCTTTTGCACTTCCCGGGAGCACTTTTCTGGTTCTTTTATCATCTCTTCTATTTCACCAATTTGAAATTCCGGCGCTCTATCTTTCACATAAAATAATTTGTCTAAGGAGGTCATTATCTTCCTGCCCAAAAACAATTCGGCGGGGGATTTCTTCGTAGTCTCGTGCTTAGCCGTTCTGAGGGCGAATGAAAATTCTTCAACGCAGTCATCCCAGTTAGAATGGTGCTTTTGCACATAATTTCGAATCAATTTTATAATATTCTTATTTACCCGTTCCGCTATATTTGATTGTGGGCGGTAGGGTACCATTATCATATGCTTAACGGCCAACTTTTCCCACTCATTTTAAATGTACTGCTTACAAACTGTGGACTATTATCGCTAATTACCGTCGCTGGACATCCATATCTTAAAATATATTTGTTCAAAAAAGAATCTGCAACGACTTTTGCTGAAGCCCGCTTAAGTGGTATCAACTCAACCCATTTACTGAAATGATCCACAATGACTAATAAAAATCATGCCTTATTTACATGACTCCTTGGGTAGGGACCTAAGAGATCAATACCAATTATTTCATTGGGGAACCTAGACTTAATACTAGTTAATAACCCGGCCGGGCGGAAACTTACGTCATTATTTATCTGACACGTGTGACAAGTCTGGCAGTAATTTTTAACTATCTTTTATAATTGAGGAAAATATACCGCCTCGCGTACGCGTTGTATAGTTTTTCTTATTCCGAAATGGCCCGAGACAGGCGAATCGTGGAGCTCTTGCAAGACACTTAAAATTTATTTGGCCGGAATGACTGGTCTGTATTCACTATTTTGATTCGTAACTTTGGTATTAAATAACAGACCATCAATGATTTCATAGTTATGTGCTCTGCATTTTATGCCATTAATGTCTATATGCTGGAAGTTATCTGGGTCTTTTAAATAATTATAAATATTTCCGAATTCGGGATCCCTGGTAATTTCTTCTATTACAGTCTCTCGAGAGTCAATGACCTTTGCCTGAAGCATCGCAATTTTTATTTTCTCGCCGTTCTCGTCTAATTTTATTCTGGATAAGGCGTCTGCCACTACATTCTCTTTCCAGGTGTGTGTTTGACAATGAGATTAAATTCCTGTAGTTTTAAGGTCCACTGAATTAAGCGTGGCGAAAGATTCTTTCCTGAAAATAATCTGGTAACTGCCGCGTGATCTGAATATACTGTTACGGGAGAAATCCCAAAATATACACAAAATGTTTGAACAGCTGAGAGAACTGCTAAAGTTTCACGCTCTGTTCCCGAATAATTTCTTTGCGTAGCATTGAATGTACGACTAATGAGAGCAACCGCTTTTCCATCCTGTGTTAATACCGCTCCGATTGCATAATTTGATGCGTCTGCATAAATTTCTAGACCCTTGTCTTTTTCCGGGAACTTTAGAACTGGTGCATTAATTAAAGATTCTTTTAACTTCTTAAACGCGGCGTTTGCTTCTGAAGACCACGTAAAACGAACTCTTTTCCTTCTCAACTTTAATAATGGTTCAGCAATTTCTGCAAAATTTTTAATAAAAATTCTATAATATGAGCACATACCCAAGAAAGTCGCTAACTTTTTGGCTGTGTTCGGAATTGGATAATTTTTACTGCTATCACTTTAGACTTATCTGTTTCAATCCCCCTTTGAGAAATTTTGTACCCTAAATATTTGATTCTTTTGCGCGAATTTACATTTTGTAATGTTCACTTTAAGTCCTGCATCTTTCAAAAGAGTAAGGACTTCTCGAAGGTCTTTAATATGTTCTTCCAGCGACTCTGAAGTAACAATTATATCGTCAAGATAAATAAATGTACTTTTTCCTATTACCGGCCTAAAAATTTTGTCCATGGACCTCTGAAACGTGGCCGGGGCTCCAGACAATCCAAAAGGCATACACAAAAAACCATATGTACCGTATTTTGTTATGAATGCTGTTTTGTGAATTTCTTCCGGCTTTATGCTTACCTGAAAATATCCTGATGTCAAATCTAGCGTAATTATGTATTTTGTTGATTTAATACTTCTAAGAATTTCGTCAATTACCGGAAGTGGATAAGTTGGATATTTCGTTATACTATTAAGCTTTCTATAGTCAATAGCGAACCTGTACCTTAATGGATCAGTTAACGGCAAATCATTATTTTTTTTACATAATACTACAGGACTCGCATATGCACTCGAAATAGGAGTTATTATTTTATTCCTTAACATTTCATCAATATGGTATTTTATTATTTCTTCTTTAATTTTGTCGTACTTGTAAGGACGCTGCCTTATAGGCTCATCAGTTTTTAGTTTAATTTCGTGTGACACGATCTGTGTGAATCCAGGAACATCATCAAATAAATCAGCAAAATAACTTACTATCTCCCGAAACTTGTCCTGTTCTTCGGGCGTTAGATGGCTTAAATCCACTTCAGGGGGAGGTGTTGATTTCTTTTTCCCCAGTCCATGGTTACTTGCAAGGTGGAGTTTTCAAAATCGATTTTCGCATCCACAGCTGAAAAGAAATCGGTTCCTAAAATAACTGATGCTTGGAGGTTCTTCACTACAAGAAACATAATTTTTTTTTGTTCTTCGCCGATTTTAATATACAACTCGATTTTTCCCATTCATTGACACGTTTTGCCTTGGGCTGATACCACCTTCATTCCTTCCACGCTATGCAGACGATATCTACGAAAGTGCTTCTTAAAAAAATCTTCCGCTAGACAACTCCCTTGAGCACCGGTGTCCAAAAGAGCTGTAGCGGGTACATTGTTAATTAGTAACTGTAGATTCGGTAATTCAATATTTCTCACCATGACCGTATTGAGATATAATTCAGAGGGATTTTTCTTCTCCTTGGAGCATTGCAGACCCTTCTCCGAAATATTCCTTAGGAGCTTAAATGCTTTGCGGATGTTTTCTTCTGTTGCCGGCTTCTGTCTGGGCCGAATGATTTTCTTCCGTAGTTGGGATTATTTTGTTGGCGCTGTACTTGGCGCGGTTGACTGTTCGCATTTTGACTGGTATCAGTAGTTCTCAGCCATCGTCTGTTTCTTCCTTCGGCATTCTGGTTCCCTTGCGGCCGCTGCTCATACGGTCCCCTTCGTTGATTTTCAGCCGCTCGCCGGCTCTCGAATTGCACGGGGAGTTCAAACAGCTTTTCCAGCGTGACGGGATTTCTTAGCTCCATGAAATCTTGTATAGTGTAACAATCTGGGCAGGATTATCTGGATAATCTCCGTGTCTGGACTTGTACCATACAATAATTTAAGGACTTGTATTTTTCTCAAAATAAATTCCGATAGTTCATCCACCCGCTGTTGGTACTTGCTAAACAATTCAGCTTCGAGCTTGGCATGGTTTTAACAACAGGAAACGCTCTCAAAATTGCTAGTTTGAAATTTTCGTAAGTCGACGTTCCTGGTTCTCATAGCAGACATTTTTCGATGCACTTATACCACTTCGACGCTTGGCCCCTCAATGCTCCTGTAGCTAATATAACCTTCTGATATTCCGGAACTGGACACAGCAAAAAATGCGCTTCTAATTTTTCCAAAAATGTGTTCACAGGCCCTTTGGCATCAAAAACTACTGCCGGCTTCATGGCTGCTCGGATGGTCCGTACTATGAATCCAAATCCATCAGGCATTGCAGCTGGATTCTGGGACGATGTACTTGGCATATTCAAACTTCCTTCCATCATTTTTTCTGTTCGGGCGCCAGTATAAGGTTTCAACTGTAATCTCTTAATCTTCTTGCTAAACATACGCTGTGAAACCCTATGTGGAGGACAGTGAGCAAATCTAGGCTATGTCCTTTAGTGTTGAAGAACTACAAGTCAGAAGGAGGGTTTAAAGGACCCTTTAATTCAAATAATTACATCTCTCCGCCTTGAGAGTAAGCCACTACTTGGGCTGAACTAAAATAATATAAAATAAAGCGTGTTAACAATTCAATTTCCTAAGTTTAACTTAAGTAGGACGGTGAAGGAAGCCTAACTCTCAGTGAAATGCAATAATGCGAATGTCACGAGTAAGAACTAGTAATTGCAATTGCTTATGAAGGCGAACTTTCACTAGACAGAGGAATTATTTGCGCGCACAGCCTTACGGCGTAAAATCCAAGACTCTGTCTCTTTTTCTCGTTAACTTCTGCCTTTTAAACTGCTATCAGATATCTGCGATTTGCATAAATATCTCGCTCGCGCTAAATTCGGAAAGCAACTGAAACTTCGAGATATCGATAGGAAAGTTCAAACTAAAAACAACTTGGTTAGTTAAAATAATGAATGTTACAATCTTGCCTTCCTCGCACTGGGCAAGTGTCTTCTGGGAGTATCATGATATGGAACATGTTCTGCTGGCATGGAACTGGTCCCTTGGCGTTCCTCGAGGGTAAACAAATAGCCATTAGATACCTAGATATACTGACAGATCAAGTGCACCCTGCAATATTGCATTTTTACCCTGGTCTCGACGGATACTTCATGGACGACAATGCAACTATACTTTGTGTCAGAAGTGTTCAAAACTGGCTCGCTGAACATCAGTCTGACTTCCAACTCCTTCCCTGTCCACTGCATAGCCCGGATCTTGTCCCCAGAGAAAATGTGTATCCGAAAGCACTTTCCCCTTCCATGTACGTTACAGGATCTGAAAAGCTGTATAGCCAATGCCTGGTATTCTCTGGACGTAAATGCACTCCACTCCAGGAGCGTGTAGACTTCATGTCGAATCAGATTAGTTATTCGTGCAAAAGGTGCTTCAATAAAGTTTTTATCTTGCGTTTCTAATTCATTGGTTAGTGTGTATATAATGTATTTCTCCAGCCTTCTTCGCATGTCTTTTTGGTGTAGTGGTCAGTACGCTCGACACGTAACCGAGAGGTCCATGGTTTGCTTCCCGGCGAAGGCGTTGCTCATTTTTTACATCTGCTTTCGAAATAAGCTAATGACTCTACACTAGCGCCCAAACTAAAAAGGTGGTGGATGATGATTCTCTACAGGGATTTGGCGATTGGGTTCCTTTAACCCAGTCGCCCTTTAAAAGGGAAAGTATATAAGGTATTTCTCCCGCCTTCTTCGCATGCTTTCGTGGTGTAGTGGACAGCACACTCGATGCGTAACCGAGAGGCCCATGGTTCGATTCCCGGCCAAGCGTTGCTCATTTTTCAATTCTCCTGCTTCAAAATAAAACCTAAATGTGTCTACATGGGTAATACAGAATTCTAACGGATTTTGCGAAAATATAACCTTATCCGTTTTTCAGTCATATACACTCATGTCCATAAATTAAGGATAATTCGGAGTCACGCGGAAATCGAACTCTAAAATAAATATATCACTTGTAAAATCACTACACACATCTTCAAGAATCATATGCAAATTTCAGGAGGTAACCATATGACACCGATGGTACGTCACAATGACGAGAGTGTAAGAGAGTGATATATAAGGAATACAGGCAAAGAAGTAAAATTGTTCGCAGGCGCTTTATAAGCATTTCAGTGCAATAACCGAACAGTTATGACGCAAAGGACGCATTTGGTTGATTTTTTACGTGGTAGAATTATCGGCCGTCTGGAATGTGGGCGTACCCAACTGAAAGTATCAGACGAACTTGGAATTGCCCAGAGTGTCATCTCCAGGCTTTGGCAACGATTCCAAGATAATGGTAATGTGAGTAGACGTTGCAGCACGGGTCACCCCAGAGTTACAACGCCGAATGAGGACCAGTATTTGGCAGTTACTGCCAAAAGAAACAGGCAGAGCACAACCTTAGACCTGTCTCGTCAGCTCTTTTCAGCCACTGGTACGGCAATTTCAAGGAAGACCGTGTATAGACGCTTAGGGCAGATTGGTCTATATGCTCGTAGACCTGTCAGATGCGTTCCACTTACTGCAACTCACTGTCGCTTGCGGTTAGCCTGGAGTAAAGAGCATGCATTGTTGACACCGCAACAGTGGGCTTGTGAGATGTTTTCCGACGAGTCCAGGTTTAGCTTGCAGTCTAATTCTCGCCGGACTTTCATATGGAGAGCTCCAGGTACTCGTTACCACCAAGAAAACATCATTGAACGACACCGTTACGGTGGTGCAGGAGTGCTCGTTCGGAGTGGAATTATTCTGAGTTCCAGAACTGACCTGCATGTTCAAATTGGAACCATGACAAGACAAATCTATCAGGACGTCATTCTGGAACAACATGTACGTTTGTTTCGGGGCGCCGCGGGCGCACAATTTGTGTTTATGGATGACAACGCCCGTCCTCACCGTGCAAACATCGTAAGCGAATGCCTTCAATCGGAGGATATCACCCGTATGGACTGGATAGCATTCTCACCGGACTTCAATCCAATAGAGCACGTGTGGGACATGCTTGGCCGACGATTTGCAGCCCATCAACCTCCTCCTACATGTCTACCGGAACTTCGGAGAGCATTGCTTTTTGAGTGGTGTAATATCCCCCAAGATCAGATCGATAATTTGATACTCAGCATGCCTAGGCGTTGTACGGACTGTATTGCAATCATACAATGTATTAACAATCATACCGACCATGTAATATTCGATTTTGTAAATAGGTGTTTTTGTAGTTTGCTCCAGTGAGACAAAATCGCTAATTTTTTTAATAATATCAAACATATAGCATCTTGTTTTGCTCTTTACCTTTTGTTTAATAAATAAGCTTTACAAATAAGTCAAATTTGTTTTGCTTCTAACTCTTCCTTTGCCTGATTTTGCATTATCCTTAATTTATGGACATGAGTGTATATGCAATATACGTGCAACTGAAATTTGGCTGATACATTTTTCCAAGGATATCAGACGTTTAGTGTATTGAGAATTCTTTAAGGCATAACGAAAATTGCAGCTACTGCTTTCTCATTTATTGATGTTTTACAACTCCAAGTGCGGTATTTGTAATTGGAGTTTTGAAATACTTTATTAGATACAGGGTTATGTGTTTTATTAGCTGTGTTGTAAAAAAGGCTGTTAAATTTTAAGGTATATTCTCCCTCCTTTCGGCATGTCTTCTGAATCTTCGTTGATAGCATCATCTGGAATAAAAATCTAACAAGCTTCAAAAATTCCGTTTACATTAAATAGCATAGGCTATTATCTCCTTTATAAATAAAGACATCGGAAATTTACTGCAACGTTATACATTTGAGAAAACTCTAGCTTGAATTCATGCATTGCATATTTTTTTCTCATACAAGTGTCTCCTTTGATGACAAGATACAAGCGTCCAGTTTCATGACAGTCTTTGCTCTCATAGCGCCCAACAGATAATATTTTCTATTAATCAAATATACCAGTATGAAGTTCCGATTTCTACAATGATTTGCATAATAGTAAGGTGTTTCCAGATTTTTGAATCCCGCTACTAAGAACTCCAGACTTTTGAATCCCGCTACAATTTGTAAACCTGAAGAGTGTTAATAATATTACATAATGGTGATAACGTTAATTTCTTGAAATCGACATTTACTTGAAATCGACACTAAATGAACATTAAACGAAGTTGGGGATCCACTTACCCTTCCTTTTCGGATGCTGGTGATGTTATAATGAGTGACAGAAGAAAACACTTTTACAGCTGATTAATACTTGTTTTAAGTTAAGACAAAGTCACATTTTGTCTTTTATTTCAGCGAAAGGTAGATGCTAGATTGCTGTTAAGCATTAAGTTCGAAAAACCTTGGAAATAGGGATACATGTAATACATTTCTCCAGAAAAATACGAGTGCAAATTGTTAAGCATACATTTATGACTGCTTTAAAATCTGATTTAATCTGGTTACTTCATGGTGTAGTGGTTCACTTTATGGTGTGGCCTTAAGTTTAAATTTAATGGGCTATTACATGTTTAGCTTTCTGCTTATTTTATCTTAGCTGCATTATTAACGCGATTAAGTTGTAGAGTCATTAGGTTTTCTTTTGACACTGGAAAGTGAAAACTGGGCAATGCCCTCGGCGATACTCAAGCCCTGGACTTCCCGAATACACGTCGAGTATGCTTCCAAATACACAACGAAGGCATGCCGAAGGAAGGAAGAAAATACTTTATATACTCCCCTTTTAAAGGGATACTGAAGATTAGGGGACAAAATCGGTGGTGACGAATTCTTGTCCACCACGTTTTAGTTCGGGTACCATTGTAGAGTCCTTAGGTTTTTTAATGATGCAGACGTGAAAAATGTGCTATGCGCTTCAAGGAAATCGAACCCTGGACCTTTCGAACGCACGTGTTCGATATTTATTTACCTCTAAAAAATTGCAATCAGTGTTATGGAATGGTCGATGTACCCGCAACTTTGTATAATGTAGAATATTATTTTACTACTTTAAATATTAGTATAACCCCTTCTCTGTATACGTGGGTGCGTCTGTATGTATTTATATGCATATATATGTATACATAGTAGATATTTTACTAAAGCAATACTTTAACTTCACGCATAACGTTCTCGCAGCAAAATTTTGATTGGCAAAATGAATACCAAAATGTTTCGAATTTGCCTAAATTTGAACCACTCCGGATATGCGGATGACCAGCAATCAATCATTTCACCCGATGACCTCATACATTTGTCATTCAGTTGTCTTGTGTATTTCCCGATAGTTTCCACGAGTCTCAGATAGTGTCCTATGCTACCAATAACAAATTTCCTTCCCTGCTTTCGTATGCACGTGTGCACGTTCTCGAATCAAAATAATGAGCAGCCCTCCGCCGGCTATTGGGATTTGAATTCCATTAATTATTACTGTCCTCCTGTGAGCATTTCAGGATAATCCAGTGCATCAAGGGAATGTATTAAGACAAACTCGGGAGAAATATTGCAAATGAGGGGATTGAGTAGTTAATTAAAATTACTCTAAATCTGTAATTATTTTTGTAAGTAATTGGAAGTACTCACTGAGAGTGTGATTCACAAACGAAAGGCGGTAAATAAAGTGGATATAATTTTAAATCAACTTAGAGGTATCAGTTTAGGTTGTTACAGATAGTATCTTTTCATAAGAATTATTGCAGAATTTAATTTTTCACGATCTCTTCAATGCATTTGAAATATGGAAAAGAGAGTTCAAGATTGATAATTCGCTTCGAAGGAGATGCTGAGTTACAGCATATATTAAAAGGAGCAAGGGCTTCTGAGATAGATTTGTTTCCTGTACTTTCTGAGATTAGACTTACTTAAATTAATCGTACACGCTAAAAACTGCAATTTAAAACTTTTTAAGGACAGCTTATGTGGCAAACACAACAAAAAATGAAAAGGAGTGTATCCTTAAAAAGTAAACATAAAATTAAATTGAATTGACAATAAAATGCAGTGCATTATCTGAGAATACAAGCATCTGAGAATCTGAGAGTGATTACAAGCAAAAAACAGCTAAATTAACAAAACTTAATATTCATTAAAATATATAGTATTAAAATATAATAACTTATTTAAAACCAAATAAAAGTAAATATTAAATACTGATCTGTCAGAATGGTGTAATAAAATTAAAACAAACATCGTTTGAGATTAAACTGTCAAGCTTTAAATAAGAGCTATTGAAATACTTCAGGCGACGACATTTAAAATATGGATATTCAGTTACTATAAGACGCACTGATAATTTAGCACGGCACTTTGAACAAAAAGGCTCACCCTGGGCTTTCAAAAGGTCCTCATCAGTAACTTGAGAGCGACGCGTTGTTAAAATGTGTGCCGTTGAAATTTTCTCAGAGAGAGGAACACGTAATGCTTTCCTGAAAACATTTTTGAGAACTCGCGTGTCCTAGTGGATATGCTCTCACCAAGGAACAAAACATTTTAGCGGTATTAATGAAGGAATCCCTCAGATTAATTAATTGTATCCTCAGGTGTCAAATCCTGATAATCAGGAAATGAACTACTTAATGAGAAGGTGGAGTGAGATTTTTAACGGAATGTTTTATTATATGGTAAGAGCGAACCAGAAAAATTGGAATAAGCACGTACCATTCATGTTGTGAGCTTATGAGCATATCGAGAAATTTCTCATTTTATAACACGGGTGTCCACATTTAAAAGGCAGATAGTCGTATGTTCGGGAGTTGTAGAAAATGCAGAAATTATATACACAAAATTACAGCAAATTCTAGAGTTCTCTGCAATGCTGTAATAACAATTAATTTTCTGATAAAATATTCAAGCGAAATCAAATTCAGATATTAAAGTTTACAAATCAAATGCGTTAATAGTATAAAATTTCTCGAATTTCCTTTCAGTGGAAGAATCACATTGCCAGCTATTCCAAAATGCAGCACCATGAAGAAAGCATCCAACATATTTGAAATATTTTTCGTAGACCTTGATGGGACATGAATATGATTAGCATTGCAGTTCACATGTGAATACTCTGCTCTAAACTGTAGAATGAGTAGAACTTAGAAGCTCATACCATCTTGAAAGGAAGAATGTATAAATATTCTCTTGACCGGTTCCCGAACTAAAAAACACTGTAGACCAGGGATGTCAAACTCATAGATACACTTGGGCCAAACAAACAAGGTTTAACTTTAGGCTGGCCGCAAAAAAAATCAATATTCATAGAAACGTAGATTTATTTCGAATAATACAATAATAAACATATATATATATTTATATAGAAAAGAACAAGAAAAATTTAATGTTTACGTCCTGATACTTGACATCTCTTCTCTGCTATTATCTTTTCTATTTCGGGAGAAATTTTGTTTGCAGTGGTAACTTTCAACGCTGACCCAAGGTGAGCATCATTAATACGGTTTCTAATAGGAGACTTATTACCTTTCATGACTGGAAATAACTGCTCGCACCGATAAGTGCTACCAAACATGGAAATAATTTCATATGCGAATTTTCGAATATTTTCTAACCTAGCTGGTAAATATTTGTAAAATTCAGGCATGCCCACTTCTAAGAATTTTGCTTTCAAATTTGAGTTGCATTGAATCTCGATCACCTCCATTTGCATATGGCTGGGTACTGAGTCAATACTTATTGAGAAAATCGAAGAAAACAAAAAAAATTGTCTTCGAGGGAACTAAAATCATTAAACCTCGTTTCAAATTCAGTTGTTAAATTTTCAATTTTTTCTGCGTATTTTTGATACGAACAAGTATCATCTAAACTTGATTTGTTCATGCTGCACGTCGGGAAGTGCGTCAAATCTTCATTTTTAAGTTGTTTTTCCCAAAGAACTAGTTGACATTTGAATGCTTTAATTATGTCAAACATGCTCGTAATGATATGATCTTTTCCTTGTAACGGTAAATTTAAATCGGTTAAGTGTTTGGTTATATCAACTAAGAAAGATAAATCTTTTATCGATATTGGATCGTAAAACAAACTTACGTCTCGATTTTTCGTTTTTTAAAAACTGACATATTTCTTCTTTCAAATCTCAAAATTGTTTGAGAATCTTGGAGCAAGATAACCAACGTACCTCGATATAGTAGGACAAACCCGAATATTGACTATCTAACTCACTTAAGAAAGCAGTGAATTGACGCTGATTTAAACCTCGAGATCTTATAAAATTTATAACTTTTTTTATATATGACAAAACATTCTCCATATTTATTACTTTCGTGCATAGAACTTCTTGATGTATAATACAATGCATATGATGAATGTTTGAACCGTGAATTTCACTAAGTTTATTTCTTAGTAATGCTACGAAGCCCTTGTTTTTCCCGGTCATTGATGGAGCGCCATCTGTAGCTACAGAATTTAATTTTGCCAAAGGTAGATTGTATTTCTGCAGAAGTTCAAAAACGCAAATAAATATAGCTTCTCCTGTGGTAGTACCAGGCATCGGTATTAGTTCCAGTAATTCCTCAAAAATGTTAAAATTCTTGTCACAAGAACGAAGAAACACTGCTAATTGAGCTTTGCCATTAATGTCCGTGTTCTCGTTACAGGCAATGGAGAAACTTTTGAAACTAGAAGATTTTGCTTTGATCTGATCACTTAAATTCGCGGCTAAATCAGTAACTCTTTCCGCAACTGTATTTCGAGACAGTGAAATTGATTGAAAACATTTCCAGGACAAACAATTTCTCCAGCTTTCATTAGACATTCCTTGATGAAATCGCCGTCAGTAAAAGGCTTCGAATGTTTAGCTATCAACTCGGACAAGACGTAGCTTGCATGTACCGCCGCTTCACTTTCTTGCAATACTTTACTAAACATGGACTGTTGCTTTTTCACTCCTAACTTGAGCTCTTTCAACTTTTCTTCTCTCATTAATCCTTCGTAATTGTTATATTTCGATTTGTGTTGTTCGTAATGACGTTTAATATTATATAACTTTGGTACATTAATAGTATTATTACATATCAAGCAGATTATTTTATCTTTTATTTCACAGCAAAAATATTCTAATTCCCATTTTACTTGGAATATTCTATGTTCGTCAGCGATTTTTCGTTTAATTTTACTACCACTTGGTTTTGATATAGACATACTGAATACAAAGGGCTGGAATAAACACGGTTAACGTTAAAAAGTTAACAAAAATTTATTCTTTCCACAAGAGATAAATCAAAATGCTGAAATATTTCTTCAAAAATATTCTAACAATATCACAAAATGTCAAACGTTTAGCAAAAATCAATTCAAAACAGAGAAACTAATTCTATCTCACAGCGAAATCGCTACAAATCAATCACAGCATTAAGTAAACAAACAGTTCGCTAGAACTACAGCTACTACTGAGATGAGTTGTTTGTTCTCGGCTTTTATAAGCTTTATAATTAATTTCTCGAATATACTGGAAACATCTATAAATATCTGGATTTTTGTGGATGGCAACAGCAATTACGAGATATTTATTTATTAGGTATTAAATGCACGCGCTGTTCTATTTTTAACCTTCCAACGCAGCTGTCTTTTCAAAAATCGTCTGCGTTGCTAAGGCAACATGAAGCAAATCTAATTACAATTCTAAATAAAAAAAACTAACTAAATAAATAACTATGAAATCCGTAACAATATGAATTAAGTAATAATTAATAATAAAGCAAAGTGCATGCACATGCATGCACCAATATATCGTACAAAACTATGATTGGAAAACTGAGACCATGAGTTCGGCCACATTCGGCTATCGGGGGATGCGTACAAGTTCTGAGTGCACGTGTCCCCCAAAAGCCGAAGGTAGCTGAACGCAAGCTACTCACACGGATTTGTAATTTAATTAGTGTGTGTGTCAGCTCGCTGTGAGTAATCTAACAACACTGAATAAATTATCGTTAATTACTTAGCAGTAAACATTTCATTTTTTTCTTCGTCGATATGTTATTTTATTATTATATATTATTATTTGCCGATATATTGGCCGGGCCGCAAAAATATTTGTTGTGGGCCGCATGCGGCCCGCGGGCCGCGAGTTTGACATCCTTGCTGTAGACGATATTCGTTGCCATTTACATTTGGCTAACTTGTATAGTCATTCGGTTATTTCGGAAGCAGGAGTGATGAAAAATGAGCAATGCCCTCGCCGGGACTCGAACCACGGACCTCTCGAAGACGCGTCGAGCGTGCTGAAAGCTACACCAGAAAGGCATGCCAAGAAGGCGGGAGAAATACCTTATAACCTGAGTCTCTCGACTTTGTGGTAGCGTGTAAGGAATTACGACATTACACCGACCATATCATCATGGTGTAAGCGCATCCAGCTAACAAGAGGCAAGTTTGAATCCTAGAGGGAGCAAAGTTGATTTTCCGTATTTCCCTCTCAGAAAATGCCTAAGTGTCTGTATTAGTGTTTCCCAGTGAAGTTAAACGAGATTATGTGTATCATTATATTATGATTTCAAAATTTAATTGTAACTGAGGAAATTATGTTATAATCTGTAAAAATGATGTACTTCGAAAAATTTCAGTTATTAGAACATGTTTACCTAGTAATTTATTGCGCTCTCAAACTAAACATAAGAGAATTTTAATGAGTTTCTCTGAGATGAACATTAATCTAGTGAATAATTTGATGATGCACCTCAATTCAAGTAATAGAATACAAGGTTTCTCTAAATGCGCGCAAGAAATCTTATGCTGAAATAGCCAAATAACTAGTTTTACTTCTGAATTTCGACATCAGGTTCGTACACTAGACAATATTACGAAATGAACTTGGTTTCTGTCTCATTTTGTCGAAATGTTATTTCGCAACAACGGTATTTTGCAACAATAAATTCTAGATAAGTTCATATACTACGTATTTCGTTTCTTCATCTTAATAATTAGATTTCAGTACATGTATACAGATTACCATTTATAAACAGTGAGTATTTTAAAGAAAGAGCAATTCGCATGAATAGTGTTAAAGTATAGCGTAAAGGTTAAATTATTTTAAAACAAATTCTGACATATTAGACAGGTAAGTAACTGATACCGGAAAATAAAATAACAGCAGCGAAAATTAACAAGAAAAACTAAATAAAATTGATCTGCAAATATCATTCCAAACATTTTGTTCGTATGACACTATTACTTTATAAAAGATATAAAATATTTTTCCCTCCTTCCTGCATGTCGTCGCGGTGTAACTGTAGCAGAGTCGGCGCGTATTTGAGAGGTTCAGGTTCGAGTCCGGCGAAGGCATTGCTCGTTTTTCTAGTCTACAGCATAAAGAAACCAAATGACTCTACAAAGTAAGTAGAAATTATCAATTAATTTTACTAACGTTTTTATTATATTTATGATTAAGATGGAAAACTATAATGCGAGAAATATTAAAAATTAAACTAAGCCGATAGCCCACAGTGCACATCTCAGAAAACGTTAGGCAGGGTAATTCTAAATTCGGCATCACACTTTATAAATTGTTTCCGAATTTTGTTTTTCAAACTTCACATTTCTTCTATTTTCCATCTGGTGTTCTTTATAAATAATAGGCTTCAAAATATTTTTCGCGTCTTCTGATACGCATTTCTGTGAATTCACGCTGTAGGATGTCCTTCCACTATATTTTGGGTCATATAGAGTGTGTAAATTCAAATACAGCCGTACAACTACTCTTGTGAAATTTACTAAAGACATTTTCTTATTAGCAATGAGGTGTATTGTATGAGTATTAACTAAGAGCATATCCACTGTATTAGTAAAAATAGGAAAGTTCCATTTCTTGCCTCTAATATTTACTCTATACTTTTGTATATTACAATCGAGTTTGTCAACAACAACCATGTTATCGCTGTAATTTACAAAGGCACCAGACTGCGGAAATACTCCCAATTTTTGTCACTTCAAGACAATCTTTACACACTTCCCAAAGGTAAAACTTCCTAATGATTTGATAATATCCTAATACTTTTGTTATCTTTCCAAACAAGGTCAGATATTCCCTTTATTTCATCATATCTACAATCAAAAGCCCCACGAAATTCTTTCTTCATTTACTTATCT
This sequence comes from Stegodyphus mimosarum, assembly GCA_000611955.2. Lineage (NCBI taxonomy): Eukaryota > Metazoa > Arthropoda > Arachnida > Araneae > Eresidae > Stegodyphus > Stegodyphus mimosarum. The sequence continues at coordinate 425,387 of KK118072.1, read as the reverse complement.
GTTTTTATAGCGCTTTTATTCATCACGTTGTTTCTCATCGTTTCTGTCACAAGTATACTTCGCAGTTTTAGATTATTTATCAAATCAAAAGTTTGGATAAAAATATTGAAATAAAAGCAATGTTCTTCTGGCTTGTCTATGCTAACATATTTAATATTACCCGACAATCCTAATCGATACGTACCTTTTTCTGAACTACTACTTAGCTGGCCTTTATAATTTTAGCATTGTAGCAATATAGTTACGCTACAAAAAAATTGCCTATTGCTTGCAAAGCGCCTTACTAGTACAATTGCCCTACAAAGCGAATCGGATATATATTGCTCTAATATATTGCTTCAGAAAATGATGACCGTAATAAAGCACCATTTATTCACTGATATTGAAATCATACCAAAATACTCCAAACTGCATATATGTTTTATTTAGCACATCCAGAAATGGTCGTACTTTGAATAACCTATCTTTATTCCCATTTGTTATTGGTATACTCGCATTGTCACCAAAATGTAGATTTCTCCTTATTTCAATATAACAATAGCTTGTCATGCAGTTTCATACAATCCAATATTTATAGTTTCTTCTTCTGACCAATACATCTGCTCTTGTGGTAGATAGTCATATCCAGTTAACACTAAAAAATCCCAAAACGTTTTTGAGACTGTCACCAGAGCGCTTAAACTGGTCAGGATTATTTTGAGATGTATAAGATATGCTCTGTTATACGTTATGGTTTACTAGATCACCTGGGAAGAACATTTCAAAAATTTCTACTGTTGTTTGACCTTTTGCTCTTTATATCATATTTATTTTACGTTGGTTGCATTCTCCTTCTAAATGACTAGGCATGTTGAATGCTTCACGCTTTCTCTTCCACTGCGATATGGGTTTTTTGTTTTCAGATTTCTTTTTCTTTAGGACTGTAACCTCTTCGCTACACCTCCCTCCGTGAATTTCTCACAAACTTGGAACACCGTTTGGAATGATATCTTCTAGTACATTTCTATCTTCCAAATCAGAAACATCATCAGCTGTATCTGGTAGTAATTCAACTATATGAATAGCACCATCAAGGTGCTCATCATCTGTCAAATGAACGTCATTGTGCCAATATTCAATTTCTGTTAGAGTTCTAAATTTGTTTGTCTTATGGTCATCAAATTAGAGTAAATTAAATAATATTTATAAGAATACAAGTTATAATAGTAAAATCTTTATGACAATCCAGTCAGATTGCTTTCATGTAATTCAAAGATCTCTAGGGGAAAGAACTTCTCAGCATAGAATTCATGATCATCTATCCTGCAAATTATTAAAATTGTTTTCCTCAGTGGACGAAAAGGATTAGCCACGTCACCATTATATTCAGGAACAGCTATGTTCCCAAATCACCTGCTCGAAGCATGTGTTAGCAACAAAAAACTGGGACGAAAACGGAAGTCCTATTTGTAGTGTAAGTAATAAATTACCTAATTCGTAAGCATTAATCCTTGCAATGTCTTTTATTATGATCTAATGTTTTTCTAAAGAAGGTAATTTATCTGATATTGACTTATGCGTTAAATTTAAAGGAATATTAAATGTGTCGATTTGTGATTTATATGGTTATGGTTTCTTTTGCTCGTTTTTGTTACATCATAAAGATTTCTAGGTGTTTTGTTAAATTCACACTGGGTTGTATTGTTTTCAGCTGTACTTGACTATGTTTTAGAGGATTTGGATAAACAAGAAATCAAAAAATTGCGTTTATGAATTTTCGTATGATATAGTCGCTACACTTTCTGCACAATGTATGCATTGATGGATTGTTCGGAATTTCCTTCAGTACCTTCATTTTCATCCAAAGTGTCCACTTTCAACCTTCATACCTACATAGCGCTAACTGCTTATTTACTTACCTTAGATGAACTTATAATCATTTGCACTTCTCATGACAAATAACTCATCACCGAATTTGTGTTAGATCTGGTAGTTTTTCTACCGTTTTTTTAAGCGTGCCTATGAAGTCTTACGTATGAAAGGTGGAAAGGTATGATAAAGGTGAAAACTTTTATAACGTAAGTAATTAACGAGGCTTTTCAGACAGGCAAACGAAAGCTCATTAAATGAATTCAGCAAGGCAGCTGAAATTCAGACAGGTATTACAATGAAACAGATAGACAATAAAAGCATTAAATCCAGAAAGGCAGCTGAAAGTCTTGCCTTACGAGAGATTACAATTGTTATAGCATCCGCGCATCTCTTTTCCAGCGCGGGCATACACTCTGCCAGGAAACATATTTTACAGGAGAGGATGAATGGGTGTCCTAATTTATGCCGAGGGTTCAATTACGGGCGGCAAAATTGGTATTTTCGAAAGTTGTTTTTGGTAAATCTATAATAAATCTCTTAAACGTTGTACACAGTATTTAAAAATGACAATGTATAAGTTTGGAAATTTAATAGTGATAATTTCGCAGGTTAAAATGAAAAAAAAAAACATAGTAGTTTCGCATTTAATGTTTCCCAATATTAGTCCCCAACATAGTTTGGCTAATTCTAATTTCAATAACAATTACAATTGCATTTTGCTTGTAATTAGATTGTTTAATCGCAATTACATTGTAATTTTATTTAGACTGTACAATTACTTCTTAGAATTACATTGCATACTGCAAGTACGATAAGTAGCTGTAACTGCAGAATACACAGTCCAGTCACATTAATGTGACCATCTGTCAAAAGCCAGAATAACCACCTTTCGCAGAGCGGACTGCTGCGAGACGTGCAGGAAGAGAGTCACATAGGTCCCTGAAGGTGTTCTCTGGGATGTTGAGCCATGCCGACTCTAATGCCGTGGCCAGCTGCGCTAGATTACGCGGTTGAGGATCCATGGCGCGAACAACTCGATCGAGATGGTCCCACAGAGCTCGATTGGGTTTAAGTCAGGTGAGTCTGCTGGCCAGGGGAGGACGGTAAACTCATCCTGGTGCTCTTCGAACCACGCACGTACACTGGCAGCTGTATGGCACCTCGCATTGTCCTGCTGGAAGATGCCATCATCCTGAGGAAAAACAATGCGCATGTAGGGGTGAACATGGTTCGCAAGGACAGATGCGTACTTGTATTGATCCATTGTGCCTTCCACAATGATCAGTGAACCTAGAGAATGCCAGGAAAACATTCCCCAGACCATAATGCTCCCGCCTCCAGCTTGGACCGTTCCGGCAATGGTTGCAGGGTGGTTCCTTTCAGAGGTTTCACGCCTTATACGCCAACGTCCATCTGTCCGATGGAGCATAAAACGCGATTCATCCGAAAACGCAACCTGTCGCCACTCAGTGGACGTCCAGCTGCTGTACTGGCGTGCAAATTCTAGCCTTCGCCGTCGATGAACAGCAGTCAGCATAGGTGCACGAACCAGGCGTCTGCTTCGGAGGCCCAGACGCAGCAATGTTCGCTGAATAGTACTTTGGGAGACACTTTTGGTAGCCCCTTGGTTCATTTTGGTGGTCAGTTGCTCAACGGTAGCCCGTCTATCTGCCCGAACGCATCTCCGCAACCGTCGTTCGCCTCTGTCATCTATGGCCCGTGGTGCACCACATTTGCCACGTCGCTGATTTTGGACAGTCCCATTTTGCCATGCACGGTACACTTTTACCACGGCGGCACGCGAACAGTTCACAAACTCAGCCGTTTCGGAAATGCTTCCACCCTTGGCCCGAAAGCCAATGATCATGCCCTTTTGGAAGTCGGATAAATCGCTTCGTTTCTGCATTACGCCAACGATTGAAATGTTTTCCGAAGCCCTCACACACCCTTTATATACGCTCAACTGCACTGTGCTGCCACCTGCCTTCTGTGATTGGTTATTTAACTCTGACATGGAAAGTACGTGGTGGTCACATTAATGTGACTGGACTGTGTAATTCAAATTAAATTATACATTTGCAAAGTAAAACACACATTATGTTTACAATGTCTATGTAACTGCCTTCTTTTAAGTATAATGGCATAATAATTATAGTTGTACTATAATTATAATAACGTTGAAATAGTAATTGCGTCAAAAGACTGTAATTACTTAATTAGAAAATTAATTGGCCAAGAAAATTATAAATGTGCAGCTAAAACCATAAACATAATGTAAAATTATTGTATAGGTTACACGAATTGAAAACTAGGTTCCGTTTCAGATAACAATGAAACGAAAAATGGTCTTCTTTAAAAGAAATGATATTACTTTTTATATAGGATTATGGTGCTTAATTTGAATATGCGCTTGTAGTAATGATGGAAATTATAAGCTAGTGCTTTATTCAATATACAGTACGATTTCATTAATTTACTAAAAAAATAATTAAACCAGAAATCTCTATAGGAATTATTTTTGGACGTTTTAGGTGAAGTAAATACGTGTAAATTTGTCATGAGGAAGTGAATGTTTACAATGTTCTTAGAAAGGAGAAAGTGTAGATTTGAGTTACTCGCAAAGGGGCAAAAGCTGTGCAGCTATGTTGTGGGATGACATCAGGTAAGGAATCGAAGTAGATTTGAATTATTTGAATTATATTAGGAGCTATTCATAAAGAGGACGAAATACCCATGAATTACTTTTTAAAGAAGCTTGGGTAAAGTTTACGTTAGATATGGAAGGCACTACAAAGACACCTATATAGCCAGTTCGTTTACGAGTATTTAACCCTAGGTCGAATTATCACTGCTCAGTATTCTTACCGTCGGCTACTGGAAATCATACGTTTCACTGAGAAATGACCGTTTTTTTGTATTATACGGAAAATAAACTATAAGAATTTCAAGGCCGTTTAAATACAAATTATTAGAATACATGTTGAACATTAAGTGTCCTCCTGAATATCCGTCCAAGATATTCAACTTGACATCTGTTATTTCCTCGTTGGTTAAAACAGTCTTCGCACCCTCAACCACCCTACTTTACTAGGTGTGCGCTAGAATTTACAGCAACAGTTTTGATTAGGAAATAATCTTTTATTAAATACAACACATATTTTCAATAAATAACTAAAATGCATTATTTATTTGCAAGGGATGTGCACATGAACTATTTTTCACAGTCTCAAGCGGATTTAAAAGCATAATACCTGCAGTATGTACAGGTACCTGAAAATGCTATACTGGAAGAAAAACTATCTTATTTTCTATCCGAGACAAACTTCCATATTTGTTGTATGAATCCAGCTTATAGTAATAATAGTTTAAATATGAATTAAGCATTTATTATATATAGGACATATTTTCTACGCAGAATTGAAATAACTATATTCCCAAACAGATTGAATTTGTATAAAATATTTTGAATGGAATAAATAGTTCTTACCTTTATTCGAAATGTGAATAGATTCTTTGTTTACATGAATACGGCAAAGTAACTAAGTGGTAGACGGTATTTGTGGAGGATGTCTAATTGAAAACGGAACATATTCTTATTACACGCTAGGAGACTACGAGGACACCGTTGCATCCGAATCATTCATCAGGATATGAGCCCGAATAAATCTATCTTAGAAGGTTAATATTAATTAGGTTTACAACCTTTGTTCAGCAAGTAGAGCTCTTCGCTCTGTTACTATTCAGCAAAAATCAAATTGCGATTACTGTCTTACTGTAATCGTAGTAATTTTAAATGCAAGTGCAAATTTATTAACTGTAAAGCAATTGCATAGAAATTAACAACCCTGGACAAAAAATTACTTAAATTTGAAGCATGACTTAAACTCTGTGCTTCGCCAAAAGGCGAAATTTTTGAAAACTCGCTGTGCGAGAGGGCGCGTGTAAGATATATTAAAGTCTTATGTTTCCCGCAGTGGCAATACTTGCCAAGGGTTACTTCTAGGTTATATCCGCCTTTCTTATCCATCGATTTCAGGCGCATGATCATGTCTAAGAATTTTATTTTACTTGAATAGGATTTTATTTACTAAAAATGTTATACACCTCTTTCAAGGCATAATAAACTGCAAGTCCTGATGAAATTAATATTTAAACGCAATTATAATTTTATTATTATATAATTATTTTTTAATACCAAAGGTGCTACTAGTTTACAAACATTACTTTTTGCCCATGCCAATTTTCAAACATTGCCACCAAATTTCATCGCCGTTTATTATTTTTAAAGAAACAACATAAGAATGTAAAAGAAATATATATATGCAACCTAAAAGGATGCCCGATATACTCAAGATATCCGATATAAAATATTTGTAACTTACAACCGTCAGTTTGCTGCCCTTTAGCGGAGCATAAGACATTTAAATTTTCTTTTAAATTTAATATGCCTGTTACTGAAAAAAGTTAGACAATTTAAAATCAATAAAGTCAGCTCTTTGTCTGTTTTATTAATTCCCAGCTGGATTAAATTACACTAGCTGGTTCCTGGTTTTATTAAAAGCCTCACATATTTTTTGTTTCATTTTTATAGTAATTAGTTTAGGAGGCTGGCAGCTCCAGCAGTAAGTTGTTTAAATCGTGAAACCGACAACAAAAACGATTCGAAGTAAAGGTGAGATTGTAGAAGAATAGCCCTTCTATGTTAAAAGGGTTATGACAACACTTAACACTGCATGGGGAATTCTGCAGGTATTTTGTTTGTAAAACGTTTGCGATTTAGCTGCTGAATTGTACGAGGCATAAGTGAGAAGAATGAGATGTTTAAAGTTAAAAGGAAAAAAAACCTTGTGTCAGAACGAGTGAGTCCCAGAAGAGAGAGATAAACTGTGAGCTCAACCAAAGCAAAAAAACCCTTAACAAGTCTTTGGTGCAACGTTTTAATCGGAATATATTCAGATGTTTTCCCCGGTGATCGTATCGTTACGTATGTATATTAGCAGTTTCGTAACACTGCTCAGCTGCACTCTCCGCTATCAAATAAGGAAGGTAGCTTTGAAAAATGTTCGCTGTGTGTAATCTTTAGAATATTAGTACGAATGAGAATTTTTCAGAAACAAAGTTACGAACAGTTCATTGCCTATCATTGATCAGTGAAATTACATTTAATCAATTAACAACATCTCCTTTTTCCATTAAAAACTTTAAACTTTAAGCTGTAGTACTTTAAGCTACGTTATAATCGTCTGAAATTTCTCTTATATTTCGATTCCAACTAATTAGACAAAATGATATTCTGTGATTAAAAACAAATAACACCTACGTTAAACGTATGCACTAAAAATTTAAAATCAGTTGTCCATATATATTTGTCTAGTCTACGGGGTAGCGGTTGAGCTTGGTTCAGTTAAGGTAACTTAATTAAAACATTATTGAAACAGAAATTGTGTTCCACTTGTATTCTCTAAAAATTACGTTTAACGTCAGATAAAGTGATAATTTGATGCTCCAAATTTGTTATTAATTTAAGCTGTAGTTAATGTAATCTGTCTCGAGTAATTATGATTAAATATAGTATGAACCTCTTTAAAGAAACTATTAAGGAAATAATGAAAGTGAGATTAGAGAAGACAAGATAATGCTGCTTCAATTAATTTGTTTTCTATAGCAATGAGGACATACTCATTAAGACAGCTTTGTAAATTATGCACGATGTAGTTCACGTTGAACACTGTGGTGTTACTTTAATTGGATGACTTGCTTTTGGAATTTCAAGTTTTACGAATTTTGTCTGCTCATTGCATAGATTTAATTTTTTTTTGTTCCAGCACGCAAGAATGATTATTTACTACCACATGGCTACTGATTACTGCAACCTAAATGAGTAAAATATGACTAAATTCTAAATATTATGTTTTCAGAGAACGTTTGCTTCGTATATGTACATAAACGTGTAGAACAGATGCAAGGAATTTTGGCAGTTACTTCTTGCTCTTATGGACTCCTCTAATAGAAATATCGCTATTCTACAAGAAATAAATTCTTTTTTTGTGTAAAAAATAAAAGTGCATAACACACAATTCATTTGTATTTTAAACTATTTTAAAAAATGATGAATCATGGTGAAGTTAAATTGTCACATTGTATCTTGGCAATTAATCACATTGTATCTTGGCAATTAATCACATTGTATCTTGGCAATTAATCACATTGTATCTTGGCAATTATTAATTGTCATGCAATTAATTGAGTAATGTCTTGAAAATTATGATATTTCTGTTCTCAGCATGTTATATCTTGAATAATTGTAATCCTAGAGTTCAAAGTATTGAAAGAAATTGTGTGAAATAGATAAGTTAAAGATATTAGATACTATAATGTTACATTTGCTTTAGGAAAATGACTACGATTCTATACACATTGCAACGTCTTATTTAGATGTTATGTATAGGAGAACTAAATAAGCTTTTGAATAATCAGTATAAAATTAAGCCTCCTTTAAAATTATATAATTCTTATATATCAAAAGAACCGTTCAAGCAAAAGGTTACAGATTATATATATATCAAATGTAAGTGAACAGGTATATCTTTCTACCATAGGATTCATTAGTTATTAATTTTCAATGACAAAGTGCAAGAACATTACGGCATTTCTCTTCTCTTTCCTTCATTACGGCATCTCGAGTAAATAAATCTCTGTAATATAATATCGTATGAAGCAAAGTTATTGTAGCAGATAAATGTTTTAGATATTTTCGTGTGCAGTACTTCTCAGAACATAGTAGCGTCAGCTAACATTCCCAAAACCTGTTTGAAGTACTACTGTAGAATGATTAGGAATGAAATAGGATGAAATCTAGTTGCGCCCCTAAATAAACAATATGAAATTATAACTTCGCTAATAGTATACATTATTTACTATTCAAAAGGAAGCTTCCACTAAGAGCTACTGGAAGGGGAGCTTCGTACTCTTCACTACTGAAAGGTAAGCTTCATAGTGGTTTTGATGACCCCGCACTGAATTTAAATTCATAATGTTGCAGGAATGAGTTGCCTGTAATATCGTCAGGGACTGCAATCTCTCGATGGAAATTTAATGTTTCTATTGCAATGATAAACTCACAGTGTTATTCAAAACATCAGTTTTGTCTCTCACCAACCTATATACATACGTAAGGGAGGTTATGTTTTCAGTTCACTAATTTGAGAGTGAATTTTCAATGAATAAGCACGAATTAGGGTTCCCGCAACACGTTTTTACTACTCTTACAGTGATGTCTGTATGAGTGTGACATTATGTTCGTCCACGATAGCACTTCTAATAAAATTCCGCATATTTTTGTTTTCCGTATTTAAGCCTTCTGCATTCCTGTAAAGAGTTAATTAGATTTTGGTAAAATTGGACATATTGCAGTGGTACTTTACTTGAAATCCATAGCAGGTTTTAATGAAGAACTGCACCAAAATGTTCCAAAACGTTTATATTTTATTATTTAAGGCTTTCAAAACAATAGGAGCAACATATTAGATTTTGACTAATATTGATAAACTGGAAGTGATACTATATTTGAAGATCCGAACAGAATTTTATGCAAACATATATTGTTATATAATCCAAAACTTCTCAAATTTAATATCTGAAATTTGTGGGATAAACACATGGGATACACATACATAATCATAATAGATACAAAATATTAGATTTTGATTTTGTATGATGAATCGAAACTAGTACTTCACTTTAAATTCTCAACAGATTTTCATGGAAAAATATAGAATCACTATAATAAGAGTTTATCTAGAATACTGAAACAAATATTAAGCTTATTTCTATTATACCTAATCAGGATGATCATTTATATCAAGCCGAATGTGAGAATGATATTTGAAACAGCGTCTCATTTGCAGAACTTTAAACTTTTGTAAAGCAGCTATGTTACTAAAATATTCATTTGTTATGCTCTTGCACTGTTGATGATGACGATGAACAACAGCAAACAGTAATTCGAAAATACCTGTGGCTTTACATCTTAGTGATCGCGAATAGTATCGTAGTCATTATTGAACTGTAATTCCCAAAACTAACAAGGGGTGTTTACTGATACTTAAATATCGCTGAGATATACTTGCAAATCAAATGGAAATTAGATTTGTTGATATAGAAATACTATAAAAGAAAATTAAATTGTGGTATTTGTTTCAAAACACGTATTTTAAATCTATTATAAACAATTAATTTCCTTTAATTGAAAGTCAATTAAATTATTTGTTATTCAATTGCCAAACGACTTTAATTTTTTTAAAGAGTAAAAAAGCAAACAATTGATTGTATTTATGTAAGTTTAGAAAAATCAGATTTTACACATGACTATTTGTACTTTTATATAAATAAAGAATAGTGTCCTCCGCATGTTTGTTTTTCATTCAAATATATAGTTCTATCCGATTGTGGACGATATTTACCGCACTTGACCTTCGAAACAAGAGGAAGGTTACAGGCTACATAAAATTTCTTAAAACCACCTACATTATCTGCACTCTTTATTTATACATATTTTACATTAATTTAACGAACTCTTGATTTGAAACTTGACTGTTTTAAAGCGTTGTGTCGCCAGTCTGTTAAGCGATATTTACGTTTCAATTTTAATCGGAAAACTCAGCGATGCAAAAGTAGTGTGCTGCCACTCGGGAAAACGCAATATATTTCTTTTTCTTTCTAATGTAATAAACAAACTCAGCAGTCTAAGGTAAATGTGGTGCAATTTTCCGAATGAAAATATTTTGATCTCCCATGTAGCAGTGCGTTGTCGTACAGCAAAACAAAAATATTTAACGTTGACGTTTCTGTTATTAATTAACAAATTAATCGATTTAAAAGCAATAAAAGCCGAATCATTTCAATTAATATTAATTAGTAGCTGTTCCTAGTAGACTCATTTCTATTACTATTAATTAGTAGCTGTTCTTGGGAAATAACTCTTGCTAAGTTCATTAAAATCATCTATCTGTCTATCTTTATATATACATACAGAATAGTGTCCCCTTTTTCCTTTTTTTTAATTCATACAAATCTGCGCTTTTAAACAAGGGAAACGTCACCGTCTTCATAAGATTTGGCCCATTTTCAAATTTTGCTTACATATGCTGTCCCAGAAGAAAAGAAAGAAAATTCAAGATAAATTAATATTTACAGTTTAATTTGAGCAATGCATTGCATATAGATGATTATAAATATATTTCTACAATTTAAAATATAAAAAAAATCAGTTAAAATTGTTTAGAAATAAATTTAGCAAATCAATAAAAATAATTTGTCGGCTACTTCATGTCAAGTCCGTTAGCTTAAAATTATTTTACCCACAATTAGTTTGTAAATCTGGCTAAAGGGGGCAGTACACATTCAAAGTAGTCAAGCTTAGCTTGACTAATTTATTTATGTCACTGAATATGCACTGCCCCTTTTATCTCCATCCTCTTCACTCTATGTAAAGCCCGGGAAACGCTGAGTACTTAAACGAATAATAAAGTATAATCCAAAAATCCTTATTACAGAACTTTCCATTTGTTAGAACAAAAAAATCATATTTTGTTTAAATACTATCAATCAGAATTGGTGCTTTGCTTAAAGCTCGTTGCTATTTAAAACATGTGTAAGTTCTCTTTGCCCCAACTTGTCAGAAACTGGGGTAGTGACTGCTACTATGTGCGAATTTACACAGAAACGTAAGAAGGGGTTAAAGCCCTTTTTATTTTATCTTTAAAATAACAAATGCGTGCACTTGACGCTCACAAACTGCGCCGACCCGGCGGCTTAACTGAAGCAGAACGTAAAACTGAAATTAATGACTGGATGAACAAATATCAAAAACACTACTGACGAGGTTCTGAGATTCTAAACTAACCGCGTGTCTAATTACCGCTGAGATTCAGCAAGATTACTGATTAAACAGTTGAAAGATAGCACTTCTGGAAAGCTAGGCACACAAGCCGACACACGCCGATCTAAATTCTACCGAGCACTCTCACTAGCGTAATTCAAAGCAAGACTCTCACAATCTAGTTTCTTTTCCTATTTAATTCGACTAGCTTCCGCTAAATTTGAATAAACTGCGCGTGCTACTACAATTTACATACTCTGGCACGGGTATTTCTAGGGTAAAATGAAGGCTAAACAGGAAATATAACTTAAAATAAGTATAAACCCTACATTTGCCCCTGCCAGAATATTGAACACTTAGAAGCAGGTCCTAGAAACAACCTGTTGAAAAGTTTCAACATTCTAACCTAAAACTCAAGAGCCCCGTTTACATAAAACAACTTTTTGGCTATCAAATTTTACAATAATTCTTGTCGTTGCTTATTACAATTTCTTCGTGCTGAATCCTCTCTGCCCTGTCGTTCTTTATCATTCAGTCTTTTCTTCCTTCCAGGATCTGGAAGGAACAAGTATGAGTATATTGAAAATACATTATGATTTGCACTTTCTTAATAATGGGTAGTATTTTACTTTTCGATGGTTTTCTTTTTCTTATTTAAATGTTTATTTCACATTCATTCATTCTTCACGCAAACTTTAATTTCACTTGCTTTGCCCTGGTTCTTCACTTTGTGTGGTGTCCAATGGAAATATTTCATGTTTTTGTATTTCAACACTTCACCTAACCACAATGATTTGTTAGAATTCGATCAACCAACTATGACCCATCCTAGTCCATCATGCTAAACCTCTATGATCTATGTTTATCATCATTAACTCAAGTGTGGGTGGAGAACCCTAAAAACAGCATTCATTCTAATCTTCCCCCTCATTCAACTTTTTATATGCAGGCTTTCGCTTCAACGCATGTTTTTATCTCCTATTTAACATTTAGCTTTTAACTCGTTTCTTTTTAGCATTTACTTTTAGCATCTAAAATTTTATGCTTTTAGACTAAATTCTACTTTAGCTTTCAAGTATTTACATATATTTACAAAATTCTAATACATATGAATTTACAATTTACAATAAGATGAAAAAAAATAACATTTTGCTTCATGCTTTTTCACCAAGCTGGCGGCCTGAAACTAAATTTTCCATTAATACATAAAATACGAAGCTATTTTACATTTGGCCAAATTTTGGCTTTAACATAACAGAACCAGTCTTCCGACTAACATGAACTGCTTGTTCTTAGACATTACACTTAAAAGAAAATCTTGCTTTGCTTTAGCTATATACAGTAAAACAAAACTAAGTCTCAACTGAGACAAATTGACTTCTGTCAACACATAGAAACTTTGTATTTACACATAACAGTTCAGAACAAAAGAAAAATTTATAGAAGGTTCAACTTATCTTTGACTTTTCGATGCTTGGAAATCAGTCATCCTCTTCTCACAAAACGTGGTCCATGTCAAGGAATTCTTGGCAGTCAGTCTGCGTCTTTGACTTGTTCGGCTCTCCTCCATGGTCCCCTTCCTTTTCCGACCTCTGTACGCCGGCCTTTTGGGGTGGTAATATTTGGATTCCTGTCTTTTCCTCTTGGCACCTGGATGGCTGTTTCTGGCGACCTCCGGTCTGGGTTCTTGCTTGAGTTTTTTCTACTGGTCCAAATCTTTTCGTTCCTCTTGTTGTTTCTTTTTTTCTCAGGAACGGCGGCCTTGTTTTCTTTGGATATCCGGAACTGGACGCGGTTTCCTTGACGCTGCTTGTCTGCTGTGGGATCTTGTTACTGGTTTTTTTCCTCTTGCTATCTACCAAGGATTCTTTACGAGACGAAGTTGCTTGCTCTCTGCTGGGGGTCTGGAGATTCTCTTTCCTTCTTTTCGGGATCCTTGAATAACTTGTAGAAGGACTTGGTTCCTCGGCGGTTCTCTGCTTCTTGGGCGGCGGAGCGGACGACCTTACTTCTGGACCTTCCAATTGTTGGGAACTCAAATCCTGAAAGTAACTTTTAAGCACTTCAAAATCATTCTTTTCTTAATACGTTTTCAACTGGTCGGAACTTGCTTTACAGGTTTCCCCTCTCTCGTTCTTAAGGCATAATACAGCTCCCTTGAGTTCCTGAATAATATAGGGACCTTCAAATTTCGGAGCCAATTTTGCGGTGAAATTCTATGGTGAATTTGATAAATAAATTTTTTTTTAAACTTTGTCCCCCACTTTCAAATCTTCTTCACGGCGTTTTCGATCATAGTAAAGTTTCTGTCTGTTTCTTGCCGTATCCGAATTTTCAACCGCCTCATCAATACGTTTCTGAATATCTTTTTGCCTGAATTCTTGTTCCCTTTGTTGAACAAAGAATAATTTATCTAGTGGTGTGATTAACTTACGCCCTAAAAATAACTCCGCTGGCGTTTTTCCAGTGGTGTCATGACTTGCTGTTCTTAAAGCATAAGCTAATTCATCTATGTAGCCAATCCAGGGCTTATGATGTGTGCTAACATAGCTTCGAATTATTTTTACAATATTTTTATTAACTCTTTCCGCGATGTTTGCCTGTGGTCTGTACGGAACCATCTTGACATGGCGTATGCCAAGTCCAGAGCAAATGTTCTCAAAAATTTGGCTAACGAATTGTTTGTCGTTATCGCTAATGACTTTTATCGGTGCACCGTATTTGAAAATGTACCTGTTAAAGAATGCATCTGCAACTGTTTTGGCTGATGCACGTTTAAGTGCAACAATTTCTGTCCACTTTCAAAAATGATCTACAATTACTAAAAGATAACGATTTTTATTTAACTCATTCTGGTGAAAAGGACCAAGGTGATCTATGCCTAATATTTCATTCGGAAATGTAGCGCGAATGCTATTTAAGTACCCGGCCGGGCTGTAATTAATATCATTAATTAACTGACATTGATTGCAGGACCTGACATACGCAGTTACTATTTTGTATAATTGCCGGAAATATAGCGCCTCGCGTACCATTCTTATAGTTTTTCTGACAACTAAGTGACCCGATGTCGCGTCGTGTTGGTCGTGTAATTCTTTCAAAATGCTCAATCGAAGCGAGGCTGGGATGACTGGCCTATACTCGAAGTTTCTATTATCTCATAGTTCTGTGCTCTACTTCTTATTGCGGCCACATCTGTGTGTTCAAAATTTTCAGGGTCTTTTAAATATGCATAAATACTTCCAAATTCAAGATCAGCATCCAATTCAGCAATAATTGTTTTTCTAGAATCTAAAATTTTAGAAGTTAACACAGAGCATTTGAGTTCATTCCATTCATCGTCCAGTTTTATTCGGGTTAGTGCGTCCGCATCATTATTTTCCTTTCCTGGTTTATGCTTAATTATATGGTTATATTCTTGAATTTTTAAAGCCTATCTTATTAACCTGGGCGTTAGATTTTTCCCGAGTAAAGCGCCAACGGTCGCATGATCCGAAAAGACTGTTACTGGCGCTTTGCCGAAATAAACTCGAAACTTCTGTACAGCCATTAATACGGCTAATGTTTCTCTCTCCGCCGCTGTATAATTTCTTTGGGTAGCTTTTAATGGCTTACTAAAAAATGCTAAAGGATGCCCTTTCTGCATGAGAACCGCACTTACGGCATAGTCCGAAGCGTCGGCTGCAATTTCTAAATTTTCGTCACCTTCCGGGAATTTCAAAACAGGGTCATTGATGAACGCTTCTTTTATCTTTTCAAAAGCTGTATTCGCCTCTGCTGTCCATGTAAAGTTACGTTTCTATCCTTTTAGTACTAACAACGGTTCTAGAGTATTAGCGAAATCCTTTATGAATGATCGATAATAAGAGCATAACCCTAGGAAAGAAGACAGTTTCTTTGCGGATTTAGGAGGGGGAAACTTATGATAGCTTTTATCTTTGAATCTTTATATTCTATGCCCTTTTTCGAAATTTTATATCCTAAGTCTTTAAGTTCTTTTGTCGCGAACTTGCATTTCGATGCGTTAATTGTTAGACCGGCCTCTTTTAATAATGAAAAAACATCCTACAAGTCCTTGGTATGCTGCTCCAACGAACTACTTGTTATAATTATATCATCTAGATAAATTACAGTCGATTTTCCTAGGACAGGCTTTAGAAAAATGTCCATAGCTCTCTGAAATGTCGACGGGGCCCCACACAGCCCAAAGGGCATGCGTAAAAATGCATAAGTGCCTGATTTTGTGATAAACGCGGTTTTACGTATATCTTCCGGTTTCATAGCTATCTGATAGTAGCCAGATGTTAAATCCAAAGTAGTCATGTATCTCGAAGATTTAATCTTTCTAATAATTTTCTCAATCACCGACAGAGGGTAAACCGGGAACTTCGTAACGTTATTTAGTTTTCTGTAATCGATAGCAAACCTCCAAGCTTTTTATCTGAGGGCGGGAAATCATTCTTTTTCTTACATAGTACCACTGGACTCGTGTACTCACTATTTATGGGCATTATTATCTGGTTCTCCTCAATGAGCTCTTTCTGTTTATCATACATGTAGGGCTTGGCCCTACAGGGTTTATTGCATGTTAGTTGTATAACATGTGTTAAAATTTGGCAATTACCAGGCCGTTCTGAAAACAAATTTGAAAAAGTACTCACCACTTCCTGGATGGCTTGGCTTTTTTCGAGAGTCAAATGCCTTAAATCCAATTCAGGTTCTTTCACCGGTTCCCCTACCCGCTGCTGCATCTCCCGTGTAATTGCATTTTCCTGAAAACCCAATCTGGCTTTAGCGGACTTCAAGAAATCGATTCCTAAAATGACTGGGTGCTGTAAATTTTTCACCGCAAAAAATAATATTTTAAGGGTTTCTTAATTTATCTGCACTTTTAATGATAATTTCCCGACACATTGGCAGGTTTTTCCATGGGCGACTATAATTTCTGTGTTTCTATTTTTAAATAACCGTAGTCTACGAAATTTGTCATTGTAGAATTTGTAGTTCATTAAGTTTCCTTGCGCTCCTGTATCAATGAGCGCTTCACATGGAATCTCCGGTAGGTCATGGGCACATCAGATTTTTTATTCTTGCTTAACTAATTAATTTAGTAACTGGTTAGAAAGAAGCAAATTGTTGAATAAGCGATCTGAATATGAGAAATGTTTTTCGATTAATTCCAGGAGTTAGAAATTTTTTTCAGCACATGAATATGCATACATTGACTGCTCCATTTCGTAAACTAAATTAGGCATAATTTTAAAAACTTTTGTAAATAATTAACGTTACTGCGATTCTAGTTCGAATGCATTTTGAATATAAAATGCGGTAAAATAATTTTTAATCAAAGCGAAGCACAAAACATAAAACATCTTGGGTTTAGTAGTACTTTATTCCCCGCCCCCTCAGATGCTTTAAATAATTTTAATGTGTAATTAGTATATCCATTATCGCTTATAGATTATACCTTTCTCTTTAAACTTTTCAGTTATAATGAATTTTAGTCTAAGGGCTATAAGATAATTGTGATTAGGCGTGAACAAGGTAAAAAATTAATTTTTTGCCTTGTTGAAAAATAATATGCATGTTAAAGTGCATTTGTCTTTGATATCTGCAAACTTTAGTTCATTAGATTTTCGAATAGTGAATATGATTATCGATAGGCAAACTGTTCATTAAGTATCATACTTGAAAGAAACAGCATTAGAACAATGTAATTTTAAGCAACTGATGACTGTGACAAAAAGATAGACTTACACGTTTCTCTTATTGTGAAGCTGCAGGCTAACTTACAATTACTTAGTCAAATTCATTATCTTCAATTGAGCCATAAATGTTGTAAGCACGAGTAAAATGCCTATTTTGTAAGCACAAGTGATGCTTTCAGTTAATCTTTATTTGAGTTAAATAAAAGAGCCCTCTACACATTTTCTCAGTCTCTGTGGTACTTTAAAATACATAGCGATAATTCACTTGGCATCTCAGAAATTTTAAACATCGACGCTGCCAATGAAACCTCGGCTTCATATCTTTATAAATATCAAGTTACCTAAGGAAAGTAATAAAGTGTAATTTACCGAAAAGAACTGTACATCAAATCATGACAGAATCTATGAACAATCGAAAGAAATAAAAAAGAAATGCAGAGTAATTTTATAACTGACGTGATATTTAAATAGACGTATTAGACATGGAAAAGGTACTCTTAGTGTATTTATACAGGCAATTTAAAAGCAATTTTTGAGACCAAAACTTGCTTTTAACAGTTCCACTGAAACTCTAAATTCTTGCATAAAGAATCAGTGTTTTAGGTGAAAATTCCATGCATGTTATCAAAATCTATTCTAAAACGTTTAAGTGTATTTGCGGTGGGCCTGAGCTAACTTCGCTATAAAAAGTGATATGGCTTGCAATAACATTTCATTATTAACACTGGTATTCAACTGACATTGGATTAACATTATGAAACTGAAAAGGTTACTTTCAATAAAGTTATGATAATTTTAGAATTGTAGAACTACACTGCTCAAAACAATTAAAGGATATTGTAAGTTTTATATAAAATAAAGATATAAGGGAATTTTTTTTGCCGAAAATGGAAGAAGAGAATCACAAATGAAAATTTTTCTGATTTTCAAACTGTGGAGTATGCTAATTTTGAGTTCGACGTCAAAAACGTCGCTTCAGTGGCAGCGAATGAAATTTGACTTTCAACTGAATGAAAGACAATGAAGACAAGGATGATCGGCATTCAGTGACTGCTTTGTTTCGATGAGTACGATGTCTCAGCGAAGTCATTTAACCGATTCAGAAGCTTGGAGAGTTGTTGGTAGGTTAGAAGGGGGCCAAACTCAAGCCGAAGTAGCGCAAACCATTGGAGTGTCACAAAGTGTGATTTCCAGGATCTGGAACCGTTTTTTGGAAACTGGAAGTGTAGGCCGAAGACCAGGGCAAGGTCGTAGACGGGCAACAACGCCCAATGAAGATCGTTATTTAGTGTTAACGGCTCGAAGACACCGAAATATGAATGCTACTCTTCTCCAACAACACCTTCGCTCGGCTACTGGTAGGACGGTTTCAACTCAGACTGTCCGAAACCGGCTCCATGGTGTAGGTCTGTATGCTCGCCGACCGATGGTATGTGTTAGACTAACATCAAGGCATCGTCGCGACCGCAGGGAGTGGGCAACAGAGCATGTGAACTGGAGGAGAAATGAATGGAGCAATGTTCTTTTTTCTGACGAGTCCCGTTTTTCTGTTCATCCTGATAATAGGCGTATTTTCGTCTGGAGGGACCGCGGCAGTAGGAATAATCCTGCGTTCGTGCACGAAAGTGTCAGATTTGGCGGTGGGGGAGTGTTGGTGTATGGTGGCATCTCCATTGACGGGCGCACAGACCTCTACATCATTCGAGATGGACCTCTGACTGGTCGCCGATATAGGGATGAGATCCTCAGACCTATTGTAGTCCCTTACGCTGCAGCAATCGGAGATGACTTCATTTTAATGGACGATAACTGCAGGCCACATCGTGCTAACCTGGTGGAGGATTTCCTTTTCGAGGAAGGAATCGTACGAATGGAATGGCCAGCGTGTTCTCCAGACATGAATCCAATAGAGCACGTTTGGGACGCTCTAGGAAGACGAGTTGCTGGCCGCCAACCACCCCCACAAACTCTCCAAGAACTGGAAAGAGCTCTTCTGGAAGAGTGGGACAGAATACCCCAACTCGTGATTAATAGCCTCATTGACTCCATGCCTCAAAGGTGTTCAACGTTGCTGGCCGTCCATGGAAACCATACCCCCTACTGAAAATGATTTCCTTTGAAGAAAACACCTTTTCTTATTCTTTTTTCTCATATGCACAAATTGTGTTTTTTTCCTTTTGTACACAAATGCGCAATAAAATGCATTTTTTTCTTCCAAACATGTGTAATTTATTCTCATATAGCCTACTACGTCTGTCGACCATGCATCAATCAGCTAAAAAGTTTCCCAGCCACAAAATCCACCTAAAACCGCAATATCCTTTAATTGTTTTGAGCAGTATATAAGGTGTTTCTCCCGCCTTCTTAGCATGCCTTTGTGGTGCAGTGCTTAGCTTACTCGGCGCGAATTCGAAAGGTACATGGCTCGAGCCCCGCCGAGGGTATTGCTCATTCTTCCCCTCTCCTACTACAACAATATTCTAATATTTCTGCAGTGGCGCCAGAACTAAAAAAGGTGGTAGATGATAATTCAATACCACCAGGATTTGGCGATTGGGTACCCTAATCCCGGTCGCTCTTTAAAAGGTGGAGTATATAAGGTATTGCTATCGCCTTCTTAACATACCTTCGTGGTGTAGTGGTCAGCAAGTTCAACGCGTATTCGAGAGGTCCGTGGTTCGAGGCCCGGCAAGGGCATTGCTCATTTTTCATTTCTCCGGCTTTCAAAAAGTACCTAATGTCTCTACACAACATATTTATGCCATTTATGAAAGGAAATTATGACTTCTTAAAAACATGAACACAAATATATAAACATATTTGCTGACGCTAGTCCTGAGAGACAATTCCATTTTATAAATTTTAGATCTAACCAAATGCATTATCCATTTTAGAAATTATTATCAATCTTAGAAATTTTCTCTTTATTATTCATTTCAGAAATTTAGCATTTTTATATGCGAAAATGTTACGTTTAGACTGCATAGACTAGAATCGCAACCTGAAAACAAGAGCTGAAAATTAAGCCATTAATTGTCGATGATTACTGTCCAAGTTATAACCATTTTAGATTTTCATGACTGGAATCATTTACGTAAAACTCTTTATAAAATAAAAAATAACCATTTCCTTAAATGCTCTCATTCCAAGGAAAGAGATATACACGCGTTTTGATCTGTCATGGTCTTGAACGCAGTGTTTTAATGCTTTTCACATACACTGAAGAAACAACTGTATCTCACATATTCCGAATAATGATGCCACTTTGTTATGAATAATTTGCATGTGAGTTGGATACATTGAAGTTTTATCTGGGTTACTTGCACTTTTATAAAAATACTTGAAATCTATTAAACAAAATGGAACCAAACAAACGAATGCTCATATTCAGAAAAAATGTATTTAAAGATTGTTTTATTACTTTAATAATTTTTATCGTTTTCTTCTAATTATTATTTAAAAGAAAATATTCTTTCAAAACATGAGTATAAATTGTAATTGCACTAAAGCTTCAATTTGCTTTCATGCAGTTATATTCAAAAATTGTGTCAGCGAATCTTCTTTTCGCGGATACAGAAGTATAGAGAGTTGAGGGATTATTCTTTTTAATCTTTTTATATATTTCATTTTTACTTTTATTTTTCAGTATTTGTTTCGGAGTTTTATCATTTCATGCTTCCTATTTTCTCTACCCATTTTCATTCCCAAAGTTTCAAATTTGTACGATTTGTCATAACTTGAACGTAGCTGCGAAATGTGGTTGCCTACGTCATTAGATTTTGCTAAATCTTTTATTCATAAGCTGAGTTTAAATGAAGGATCTGCATATTGATACGTATTTTTTACTTTGTAGCTCGTGAAAATATAAAGGATGTCTTCGAAGAGAGGAAAAAAAAGGCAGATTTCGATTCTATGTTTCACAGAAATTACGCAAGATTAGCAGAAATCATTTCAATTTACTTTCCAAAATAGTTACCTTTTGTTCCTATTCTTTTGATATCAATGTATGTACTGCATTTCGTTATTAATTTCATGGAGCAGCAGGAACAGCTTAAACAACACAAAGCACATGTTTTAAAATTTATCTAGGTTTATTTGAGTATTTTATATTAAAAGCACGTGGCTGCTACATTTGAAATTGCTTTTGATGTTGTGCAGCTGTCGATGCCATTAGTGAAAGTACGATTAAAGAAGTAGCTTAAATAATAACAAAATAAATAATTATAGTTCAAATAAAATAACAGACAAATTCATATTGCCATACATCAACAAGAAGGATGAAAATGTCGGCAAATTTATTTGCAGTCAAAAATGTAAAATAACGTTTTATTTTAGTTGAAATACACTAGCTTTGATTACTTTCGGGAAAGAAATTAAAGATAAAAATATATCCTTCTCGCATTTCAGATGGCTATACATTTAGTTGAAAATTATGCAGTGCAGTAATTTAATTTAAACTTATTTATGAAAGAAGCCGTTATCCTAATAATAAAGTTCTTTTTCACAATGTATGTAACGCATACGAAACCAACTGTTACTTACCTAACTAGAAGACAATTTAGATTCAAGAAATAAAAAAGAAATCGAAAATTTTCAGGCTGATGTGTACACCACGTACAGCGTATTTACGCTATGCTACTGCTATTTTGAATACTACCGCAGAAACAGAACGTCGATTTATGAACTTGTTACAAGGATTAATGGATTCTATGCCTTACTTCACTACGAATGTTTCTCGACAATTTTAGAGTCTTAAAATATGGGCTTTGCGCCCAGAGTGAAAAATATTACGACATCAAGCTTCTTTTTCGATGGATTTGGTTGTGCTTGATGATTTCGTTTTTTTATTAAGCTTTATACTGAATCGAAAATTTTCAGGCTGATGTGTGCACCACGTATAGCGTATTTAATACCAAGAAATGAATTAAAATTTTTTATTAAAATCTGATTTTTTGATATAAACTGTGACTTACTCTGAATTTTTATATAGGACATGCTGCTTCACATATAATTTTTAAGTTATTTTAATTAAAGGTAGTTATTCAAAATTTGGCTAGAATATTTACGTATAATTATGGTTAAATACTGCATAACATAGATAGTTAAATGCATAAAGTTTTAATGTTCATATTTTTTAAAACCGAATTTGAAATCTCATTGAAGATTTACAAACAACTTTAAACGAAGAGTCAAGATTCAAGTTTGCTTCTTTTATACAGCATTATGTATAAACAGTTAATAAACCACTGTCTTAGTACTGATAAAAAATTACTCCGGCAGGGTGGATTCTGACACTGGCAAATTTACTGAAGAGAGCTTCTGGACTCGCTCTTAAATGATACAGATACTACTGGTGTTTATATAAGTTATAAATTCTCGCATAGATTGAGTTTCTATCACAAGGGAAAAATACTCAGCTCAAATAATTCGCGGTCTAATGCTAATCTATTTAACAAAAGTTCTGAAAACTTAGAAGGAAGAATTTCTGCATTCCAAAAGCTCGTAAATTCAAACTCATTATAAGAATCAGGCTTTTTCTTTATTTGCTTGCTATGTTATATTCGCATGTTCAATGAACAGAACTGTCCTTCTTCTGACCTTCACACGAATGCTGGAACTGCAATTTATAAAGCATTCTGAGAAGCAAGGAACAAAGGAACATCCATACTAAAATGTGCTCAATATTTTTTTATACTTGAATTTATTAATTTAGACAAACCTATCTCTCCGTGAACTCAGTAAAGTTATCAAGGCCTCTAAATGACAAACTTGCTTCCAGAAAAAAAATGTACACATTTCACAAAGAATAAAAGGACAGTTCTATATCTCCCGTTCTACTGGACGATAAGACGAAATTTTTACTTGCGTATTTCATGCCTCGAGAGAGGTACTTATCATATGTATCAGATTTATATATAGTAATATTTTAACACAGGTATTCCGACAAAAATGGGATTTTTGCTGAAATGACTTAGCGATTTTTTCTATATTTCGAATCTACGACTCAAATTACGCCAAAGTGACAAGTTTTTCAAAAATCGCAAGAGTGGATTTTAAACAATTAGCTCTCTAAAATTTAGCTCCTCAGTATTAATTGAATTTTGTAGATATTTAATTATGCCTCCTTTTTTATGAAAGTTATTTCAATCTTTCTTTCACAGAAAATGTTCTTAATAGATTCAATCCAAATAAAATTCGCAGCCACTTTCTGATTTGTTTTTAAATATTTGTTATTTTTCAGTAATTCTTATAAATTTTTCGAAAAGTTTTTAAATAATAACCTATGAAACTTCCGTCGTCTT
>KK118072.1:385918-401631 GCA_000611955.2 Stegodyphus mimosarum | reverse complement strand
CCTGCAAAAAATTAGAGTTTTTGTTCAAAATTTGCCAATATATACGTAAATCTATATATCGGCGCGTTTTGAAATTTGGCATATTTGTTATAAGCTGTAAGAATCCCAAATGCGGCTTTGTTAAAATTATTTGAAAGAATGAATGATGCACCTTTTTTCCTTCGTGCACAGTGAAAGGGAAAGGAAAATAGGTTACTAGAAATTAAGAGTTTCGCCAAGTGAATTATTCTGGGGGAAAATTGAAAAAGATTGCGCCAAAAAAACGTTTTGAATTTCTGCGTAAGTTTCTTACCAATTTTTTTAAAAAAAATTAAATATTTAGGCATAGTTTGAGTTGTAGATTCGAAATATGAAAAAAAACGGTATGCTATTTCAGAAAAAGTCTAACTTTGTGTCAAAATACCTACATTAGAACAATGCTGTACATAAATCTAATATGTAGCCTAAATCCCGCTTTCGGGACATGAAAAATGCAAATTGAATTTCATCAATTGGCCCAGTAGAACGGGAGAGTGTACGTAATTTAACAATTGATCTAAAATTTTTAATTTTTTGCCAAATTTCTATAACGTTTTGCAAATTTTTCCACTTCGTTATTTAACTGAAGATGTTTTGTTGATCGCTCGGATGCGAAGAACTGAAAAATGCAAGCGTTCTATGGAAAGCCATCAGGAACGATGAAAAAAAAAATAAAATAATAAATAACGAACAGTTAGCATTTAGCAAATTGTAAAGAGTTCAATGTGTTAATGAATTAGTTTAATTAATGATTGGTAGGTAAATGCTATAAAAATTAAATAAAATTCATAAAAGTAATAACTAATTTGTAAGTAACAGTCATAAGACTTCATGAAAAAATGAAAGATGAGTAAATTAATAGAAACGAAACACGATATCGAGGGTAGAAAGAAGGTATGTAGCCACTTAATAAGTATCCTTCGCTTTCAGATCAAACTGAAGTTTGGCCTCATTTCGGTCTAACAAATAAAAATTTATTTACTTATAAGATCACATTTTGACAGGCAGAGTTTTCTTCCTCAGTTGCGTAAGTCTTCCCATTTGTTATTCCCAGATAAAGTGTAGCATTCATTCATTGTCTATCACCTACAGAAGTTTTACTAAAGCCTGATAAAATGTATAAACAAGAGAATTTTCCGTTAATATCGTGATTCAGTTGAACAATAAAGTACACGAGTTTGTCTTATTTGGATCTTCACTCTGTGGCTGGAATTACAATTTCACTAGAGAGTACCGTAATTGAGCATTGAGTGTATTTAAACCTTGATTATAACGAGATTTTTCATGTCTTAAAATATTTATTAGTAATTCACTTAAGTTGCTGAATCCATACTTAATGCATGCATTCATTCTAACCAGGCCGAAAAAAAAACCTTCATAAACTCTCAACTAGCTAACACTTTTGCGTTACGTAGCTTGAAAATTTATCGTAATTGCATCTTTATGTATACTGTACGTGCTCTTTAAGGTTTATCATTTTTAAGTAATTTGCTTTTTTATAGAAAGACAAAAAATTACCTGCTGGTTAGGTCCTTTAAAAGTACCTCTACTTCAATTTCAGTCCTGATTCAAATTTCTAGAAAATATACTTAATTTTAAGATTTAATGCATTATCATATGAAACGTTGAGAAAACCCAGAAATAAGCCAGCCTTAAATAAAAACACAACACAGTATGAATCTCGAAGCGAAAACTAGCGTTTGTCAACCTAGAAATAATAATTAACAGAGATAAGTTCAATGGTAACCATCAAACCTTCACTTTCAGCGCATGCTATGAAGTTACCGCGTATAGCTAAGTATAATCTGCTTAATCAGGCGCGTTGTGGGAGAAAAGAAGTAAAGGGGAAGAGTGTTTTCTTCTTCTTTTTTATTCCTCGTGTAAAATGAAAAAAAAAATTAAAAAAAAAAAAAAAAAAAAAAAACGACGCACCACCACTCACCAAGAAGATATAAAGCAAATTAGACACAAATTGATATGCATACAGGTTTCGAAGGAAAATGTAAAAATTTTGGCTGCCAATGAATGAACGGTTGTCACTACAGCGCATCTGACCTGCGCAACTGGCAGGATATTTAAAAGGAGAAATTACTATTCCAGGTCATAAATTCTTCACAAATTTCATTCTGTGTACTCTGTTAGACAGTAACTTATGCCTCATATACAGGTGCGCGAACTATATACGCAGATGTCAGAATTCGAGACAGCTCATGTAGTTGGGCTCAGAAGCTGGTTGGCCTTATCGGCGAACAGTTCGACATTTGAGCAGGAGCGATGCCACACCGATGTTCGCAGGAATGGGTGAACCATGGCCGCACACAGCGTCAAGAAGAAAGCGGTAGGCCTAGAGAAACGACAGAACGTGAAGACCGAGCAATCGTCAGAGAGGCACTCCAGATGTATCATTATCATCTATTGCACGTGCAACTAGTGCTTCAGTGACCGCAAGGACCATTCATAGACGGCTCACAGAAAGGGGGCTGGGGTCACGGCACCCCTTGCGCCGACTACCATTGACCTCTGTACAACGTCAAGCCCGTTTGCAGTGGTATCGGGCTCATTCGCACTGGAATGTCACTAACTGGAGTAGAATAGTCTTTAGTGATGAGTCCCGCTTTGAACTGAGTCCCGATGACCAGCGAAAGCGAGTTTGGAGACGCCCTGAACACCGGTGTGATACCAACCTGACTGTCTTCCAGCAGACAGGCCGACAACCAGGAGTGATGGTCTGGGGTGCCATTTGATTTCATAGTAGGACCCCTTTGTTTGTCATCCGTCGCAACCTTACAGCACAGCAGTACGTCGACGAAGTTCTAAGGCCTGTTGTGTTGCCCTTCATGTCAACAAGATAATGCCCGCAACAACACTGCACATGTTTCTACTGCTTGCCTTAGTGCTTGCCGAACATTACCTTGGCCAGCAAGGTCGCCGGATCTCTCTCCTATTGAGCACGTTTGCAGCATTATGGGCAGGGCCCTCCAAGTAGCTCGGGATGGTGACAATCTAACGCGCCAGTTGGACAGAATTTGGCACGATATCCCTCAGGAGGACATCCGAAACCTCTGTCAATCGATGCCAAGCCGAATAACTGCTTGCATAAGGGCCAGAAGTGGACAAACGCGTTGCTGATTTTTTCACTTTGTGAAGCTATATCACTTTAATAAATCATCCAATTTTTCTCAAACTGTAAATATTTATTTTTCTGTACATATACATCACTTCTACCAATTTTCGTCCCATTCGGATAACTCCTTCTTGGTGCGTCGTTTTTTTTGTCTAAGAGTGTAACTGCATGAACTCAATAAGTGGTTAGATTTTAATTATCTTTTATGCAAGACTGATGTGTGAAGAGATACTTTTCTATGTAGGTAGAGATTTAACAAACCAGTAATGAAACAGCTGTAACATTAAATTAGAATCCATGGATCTTTTAGAATTTTAGGTTGCATCAGTAAGAGAAAGGATAAACATATTTAATGAAACTTTATAAACAAAATACAGGCATTTTTACACATTAATAGATTTATTCTTATCATATATATAAATGGAGCATTTTTTATGCAGGGCTTCGTAAAGAATTACTTATGTATTGATAGTCTTGAATAAAACAATCATTTGGGAAAAGTAGTTTCAGGTGAGTCAAGGCTTGTATTAATAAAATTCAGTTTAAAGTTCAAGTTACTGTCTGACACCTCAGAATTAACGTTAATCATATTTTTAAATAATTAAGCATTTTCCATTAGAATACCCATTGCATTAGAGTTAAGAAATTATCTTTACATTATTTTTCATTTATTGAAGTAAAATTAGTTTTGCATAGTTATAAATTTAACGTCGGTAAACAAATGGGTTAACGATAAAATGAACTTCTAAGAACTTTCAAAAAGTTTAAATTTGTAGATTTAATCACAGTACATGTTCTAAAACTTGTCCCTTTAGGCATCACAAAAATTTTTCATTTGTGAATTTAGAATTATTATTTCATTCAGATCGTTAATAACACAGCTGTCGTAATGGGTATTAAAGCAAGTGAATGTAAGTCTTAGGCACAATATAAATAACGGGTAAAGTATGAAACCGAAGCAAAAATTTCATATAATTTATATATAAATTGTTTCATTACTAATTTTACTGCTTTTGAATCTATCTACGTCCATTCTGGCTACCTTGTATTTAAAAAACGTATGACTAGAGAACAGCTCCTCTCTAAGCTATTTAAATAGTTTTACTTGATCACATTAATATGAATATGTTGGAAAATATCTGTCGAAGAATTCTGTTCATCATGAGTTGTTTATTATATTACGTAGTGTTTAAATAAGCACTAACTTAGCATCGTAAACGGACGTAGTTTGCTCAAAAAAATAAATGCAACCAACTGACAAATATACAACTTTGGTATATTTTTGATTTTCTAATTGAAAACCAAATAATTGAATTTAACCAAAATTAATTTAAATAACCAAATAATTGAACTAATTGAAAACCAAAGTATATCAAATAATTCATCGCTGAGTTCCAAACTTATACATCAGCCTTTGCTTCAAAGTTCTAAGAAAGGTTTGAATCTAAGTCTAGTTCTTAAGCAAAAGGCCCAGCAAAATTTGAATCAGAATCTTCCAAATAGCAGTCATTAACACTTGACCGTTTACGATAATGACGGAACACTTACATAAACCCTATCGTTACTTTGATAACTTAATGTTTCTATCTTATCTCTTAGACCTTTAATGATCTAACTATAATGCATGTTAGGGAAAATTTAAAGTGTAATTTTACTTCGTGACCTTATTGAATATGAATACAAATCTTGAAAGGTTTTAGAGATTGCTTTCAGTTTCAAAAGAACACACATTAACTGTGTAAGGTTTTAGTTAAACTAACCAAGTTTTATTTTAATTTAAATCTTTTCTATCTCCTCTCTGTTTCAACTTCCTGTCAGAAGAAGCGCGCGTTTTTAGCTTATGCTAATTTTGAAGTACAGTCAAGCACTATTTAAGCCAGAGGTAGAAACCTCTCGGTGTGTGAGAGCTCAGACTCAGATCACGGTCACGCCGCTCAACGTTCGTCTGACCAGTTAGCAGCTTAAATTTTATAAGCCATAGTGCTTACTACGTGATTGCATTGTAAAATAAATTAAAGTGCAGTAGTATTTAGTATACCTTGCTACGCACCCTTTTCGGTAGAGGCCAACTTCCGCGAATTGCTCTGCGAAGCAAAGTTTAATTTAATTTCTATTTAGGTATTTATTTTAATTTATTTGATTGTTAAGTTCGACTCAGGAGCGGTCTTTTACGTTCTGTATCTCTCCCGAGTTCGGAAGTTTGTATTTAATAGTGATTGAATAAAAGAGGACATCAAATCCCTTCACGTGCAGTTATTATCTAGCCCAGCAGATACATCAGAACATAGCGTACCTTCCGTTCCCTGTTCCAGTTCAGGACTGAATATTGGAGGTTAAGAACCTTTACAGAATTTACCATGTTTCCAAAAAGGATGCACAGAACACTAAGTCCTGACAACTGTTGTCTTCAGTAAATCAATGAAAAGATACACATGGGGAAAAATAACTATCACAAGTATAAACGTTCTTTAAAATGACATAGTGATACGTTTAAAACTATTACTGAGATTTTAATATACTTGTACCTTGAAAATTAATAAACGGAAAATAATTTCTTTTTCTTTCTAAATGGGATGATTTCGATTTACCAGTTGCATTAAAATGTTCAGGCAATTGCCTGAGAAAAGCATTATTAAGGATACTTGGCTAAGGAAACGAATGTTAGCATAAAAGACTTTCTAAAGGAAACTGGCTTGTAATCACGTTACATATCTGAAAAACAACAAAAGTACACAAGTAGCCAATATATTTACTTCGATTTGAACCCTGGCTTAGCTGTCAGTCTTCAAATCCAAACGAAGGAGCTAGCTATTGTATGATCTGTCTCTAGTACTCCACACAAAATAGCTCTAGATCTTACAATGAACCTGGCTAATTCTCGCCCAGACGTGAATAAATACCAGCACAGGAGAATGGTGAAAAGTGACCCTTTATTAATTCAAGGTTTAACGGAAGGGCACGATCTTCGTGCGTTACACAACACTGTCAACTTGCGGTGAAACTTAAATGTAGAATATGCCGAATCTAAAATAGAATAGTGCTGGATTAGCTCTTTAACCCTTTCACGACCAAACCGACTTACACGGCTAGACGACCGCTAGCGCTCGAAAACGGCCGAGACTGCGATCTTGTTTTCTTCCCTCCCTTTAAAGTATGCAGTTGCAGGTGCAGTTTTCCCAAATGCATTGTATCAGTTTACTGCAGACAGCTTGTCCTAAGAGGTTTAATTGTGGTTTCTTACCTTTAGGTTGCACATGACATTCTCTGATTTCAGTTTAAGACCTTCGGAAAGGGTTTATAAAAAATGGGGTCAAAGGCTAATAGAATCTTTGTTACAACGTAGAAAGGAATGTCATTCGAAATTTTCTATGTTAAATTTTTTGTTTCTACGTCTATTTCTGCGTTAATGGACGGGGAGGGGAGAAAATTGCTGTCAAATTGGAAAAGTGTTTCGGGCGGTTCGGTATTTTAAGGATACAAGTTAGCAAAGCGTTTGCATTTCAAAGTGTTAAATTACACCCAACAGATTGACACTCAAAAACCTAACAGGCGTGATGACAATCCAAAATGGCCAAAACGCTTACTAAAGTAATAGCGAGATAGCAACGAAGCGTGCTCTGGCTAGCGAAAACACGCTCAGAATAAACTCAGAGATTCAGCCGTTTAAATGTTCACTTCACTTAACTTTAAACTTACACCCTCGCGAGAAGATGCAAGGAGAAGTTGAGAGGTTCAGGAAAGGTATCAAACTTAAAATAAATTTGTTATGAAAAATAAGGGAAATTCTACACCCTATGACATTGTAGGAAATTGAAAGCAGTCCTCAGCATGTGCTCCTGAGCTGCCGATCTGTGGCCGAATGAATAATACCGCTGAAGACTAATAGTTTGATCCGAATTCGAATTTCGGGGAATAGATACATAATCGCTTTCGTGACTTCCCCATGTGCAATGTAAATACAAACTAGTTATCTTTAAAAGGTATTCCATGGAAGCATCCCTCACTTCAAGAAGCTAGTCTGAGTCGCATAGTTATAATCAAATAAATGAAAATTCAAACCGGTGTGTCCTAGTCAGTCGGCCACCTAAGACTGGCCTACTAAGCCTCCCGTTCTAACTTCATTTGCTCTGTAAAAGAAGGGGGTTAAAGAAGTAAAAGCATCTTCCCATATCTTGTTCAGACGTTGTGCCATCACAGTAATCGAAAAGTGTCGGGCTGGATTACCCTCATGATTTTTGTTTACGTCGTAGGAGTTCTACGCAACCCAAACTAATGATTTTCCATTTGCAAGCAAGAATAGTTCAAAGAGTCTAGCTTCAAAGAAACTGATTTTAAAATTTCAGTAGACTTTAATTAATGTAGAAAATATGTGAGGTATGTAATGACTTTAGACAGGGAAGCTGCTTCAGTCGCAAGAAAGGTTATAAACATGCGCATGAATTCCTAAGGATTCAAATATTACGAGTTCTGTTGAACTGGCAATGTTTCGTCAGAAAGAGACTTAACGACCCCTTACGTCATCCAAGCAGCTGCAGCATACGATCATTGAAAAATGAATTTATTAAAGGAAGAAATGCGAGCGGCATTGAAGGATTTGGCAGCAGAAGGAGTAAAATGTGCTGAAGTACCGCAAAGAATGACAAGAATGTTTAAGCCTTCAAAGACGAATTAAAGATCTTTGAACTTCCTTAGATGCAAATAGACTAGATTTTTTTTTCTACTTGAGGCATACTCTCAGACAGCCTCAAACAATTTATATATAATGCATGCGTATATAAACATATTACTGTAAGCACGTGATCAATTATTAGTTTTGAATTATTTGAATATTGTAAAAAAGAATTATTTTGTTTTAAAAGCTAAAGAAAACTGCTTATTCCATAATCATAAACAAAATACCTGCTTCAAGCGAGAGTAAATCTATCAGAATTGTTTCTTTACTTAAATTTACAAAACAATAAACTGAAAAGCTTACGATGTTTGTTAATATTCATTTTCGTCATTTTTCAATGTAGTTTCTTTAATAAGAAGTAGTAAAGTTAGGTAGTTTACTAGGTAGTTTACTTGAAAGGTAGTTTACCCTTAAGTTTAGAATTCTTTTCGAATTTAGTAATAAAATAAACCAAGACTAAGCGTTGAGTGTTCCAATATAATTGCTTTTAATGGGCACTGTTTACCGAAGGAGCTTAAATAACAGAGTAGAACGCGTTATACTATATTTCAACCCATAAAAATTCATTGCATCAAACTAAATATTTTTTAAATGCGTTTAACTAAAGCTTCAACTACAAAACAAGTAAAACGGGTGGGTTAAAAATATTTAAACCAAGCTTACATTATCACATATTTTAAGTTGAAACTGAAACATTTATAACAAGCAAAAATTCCTAACCGTAGTTATGAATATGATTAATGTAAATAATCAAACAGTAGTAAATAATTATAGCAAGTAATATCGGAGCAAAACTAATATAAGCAGAAATTAAATAAATATCTAATGGAAAACGCTCAGTTGATTTAAATATTTTTTCCCACTCTTTTTATTTTTAATTTCTCATTATAAAAGAATCCTGTGACAATCATAAACCCCTTACTGAAACTTTCCCTCCACTGACGGAACCAAATTTCAATACTTTTGGTTTTCGTTTTTGACAGTAAATAGAACATTTTTTTGTTTCACTCATTAAAATAAACCCATGATTCATCAAACCCATGCTTCATCAAGTTACATGTTACATGAAAGACGTGTTGCAATGTATATTTCCATTTATCTCCTGCGAAATTGTTTTTCTACAGAGTACTACAAATTTTTCTGTTTTAAGCCACAAGAATTGGTAAAAGCTGGTGAACGTTATGTGTTTCAGCTTTTTTAAGTTGTAAATGTTAGTTTATTATTTTATTTTTGTTACTATAGACGTACTTAAATACTTTGCAATTGATTTATGCTTTTACCAACGATTTAATTTTAGAAACATTATAAAAAATCTTCCTTCCATGTAAAAGTAATGATTGCATGTTTTTCCCTTTTCGATTAGTAATGTCGCATATTTTTCAGTTAGAAATTTTAATAGAACACATTTCACTTGGCATTTCACAAAGTGTTTGAATTATGGAATAGGAATGTTTCTCTTTGGAAAGCACACATTTTGCAACGCATTTCACAAAGATTTTCAATTGTGGAGTAGAAATATTTCTTTCCGGAAAGCGCAAAAACGTATCCTGCGAACCACAACTTATTTATATGCGCCATTTTGAGCAAATTTAAAAGTAGCAGACAACGTTACTCATTTCAAATAGTGAACTGTTGTCAGAAAATTTATTAAAAACATTTTTGAATTCTTTACAGAAATCGTTCTAAAAGTGTGTAAACATTCTCTGTTGTTTTAAAACATTTTATTTCATTTTTAAATATTATATCTCATCAGTATAAGCTAAAATACATTTGTCTTTGAATGAGTTACTGAATTTACGGAAACACGTTTTGAGCACCATATATCACGTATGTGTTATTGTTGTTGCTAATGCTCACGGTAACATCAGCCCAAGTCGACGGAATTCCTCGTGGCAAGGAACGCAAGTTTACGCCTGTCGTTGGTAAAAGCCTTGAACACCTTACAGGTGACAGTGCGATTTAGCTGAGTTCCGTACCTCAGTTTTGATGAAGAGCACTCCAAGGGGACGGATCCGAGGGTCTCCCACCCCTCTTTTCTTACCACAATCACTCGAGACGACTTTCGGCTCGCCGTATATTTAGAGTACCCTAACGCCGCACTGACACTATACATTTACAAACATTTATGCCTTCTCCAGGATTCGAACCTGGGCGTTTCGTCATGGCAGTCAGCAACGCTAACCACTACACCAGTTAGGCCGCACTTATGTGTAATAAAATCGTTTCATGTTTGCCACACCTTTCAGTAATTTTTCATTTCTTCTCAGTCATCACTGAAACACTGTTTTTGAAATAACCACAGCTTATTTCACACTTGTACTTCCATGTAAGAAGTAAAGGAAATATTGTAATCATGAAATATTCCGGGCATCATATTTCAACGAAAATATCCATTTTGCCAGCTACAAAATGCAATTTAACGATGATTTTGCTTGACATCTATACGTAAGGCCAAAATAAAGAACTCTTTTTTACCAAAAGAATTATAAAATTAATTTCAAATGGATTCAGAAGAGTTTTTTTTCGTCGCATCTGTATGTACATATGTATGTACGTATCTTCTATAAGTCAAAAACCAGTAGCCTCAGTATGTTGTAAAGTTGTATATAGGACTGCTATACTATGTAGTTGTGCACCTTTTTGGTTGCAATCGATTGCACCAAAGGTATATATATATATATATATACCCACTCTGTTACTCGGCTGAGTGAACTCAGTTTTTTTTATCCTTATATGTTGGTAAATTGTGCCTTTCTTGCTTAAAAAATGATTGAATTATATTGTTCTTATCTTCCGATTAAGGTTTTTATGCCTTTAGTTAATCTGCATATGATAGTTGTAGAATTAGCAATAATTTAAAACTTGCGCAAATGTGGCTAAGTCTAATTTTGTTTACCATAGCAGCCATATTTGTATGTATTTGAAACTTAGCTGA
The DNA here is from genome assembly GCA_000611955.2 of Stegodyphus mimosarum. NCBI lineage: Eukaryota > Metazoa > Arthropoda > Arachnida > Araneae > Eresidae > Stegodyphus > Stegodyphus mimosarum. The sequence goes on along the minus strand of KK118072.1, from coordinate 390,882 downwards.
ATAGTGAATTCAGTTTCTGCACCTTCAGTGCCTTTTTGCCCAGTGGGATAGAAATTAAACTTTCATTTTTGTGCACCGAAAACTCTGCCTTTCTGCTTGCTTGTTTTTGCTTACAAACTCTATTTTTTACTATAATTTTTTTTATTGTTTTAACTGTATTTGATGTTTTATTTTTTCTATATTTTTTTAATTTTAATGAAGATATTTTGAGGTTTTATGTATTTTTGCCATGCTGTCAACTGAGAACTGAGACAGAAATATATCTCTAATGAAATTCGAGGGAAATAAGTTAAAATGAAATGCAGCAAAATGTGCTATAATTTAATATTCCGTATAAGGAAGTCATATGGTGTACACATCAGATTTTTTCTTTCAACGTTCTACTTTTCGTTAGTGCTATGTTCATTAACACATTTCTTATTCCGTGTAACAAACCTATATCTAAACATTGTTTTCTTTTGCGTATAGTATACAAATTATGTTAATGAAAATTAAATTTTATACACACGTGCGTGTGAAATTTTTTTTCAGCCTGTACATGTTGCCTGATAGATGCACATGTAGTTTGAATTTAATTTACGAGTATATTGTTAGTTCAAAGGGCTTTGGCCCTGAAGGACCATTGTTTTCGTTTTGCAATTTTGCGTCGGAAATATTAAAAGTCTGATCACTTTTCAAACTGTTGCCACAGACTATTCCAGCCCTGTATTATAATTAAAGAAATTAAATAATGAATAATCTGCATAAACGTATACATATTTCTCCAAATGTGATAAAACAACGGTACCTAGAGCCATCCAATTTTGAATAACGTACGTTTCCACCAGAATATGCGCATCTGGAAGCCCGAATTTGGAATCCGTTTTATTATCTATTTCCTATTTTGTAAAACTTTAACAAATTTTTATGAACAAACTCAAACGCTTTTAAAGCGAGAAATGGCAACACTCTACGGGGGGAAAATCTTTTTATCTAAAGCGCGCGGAACTGTGTATCGGAATATCTAAAGATACACTCATTTTAAAATTATTTTGTGATATTGCTATTGAACTGAATTTTATGGTTTAAATGCGAAGAACATGATATTTAATAAATAAAATTAACACACAAAACGTTTTAAAAACTCCACTTTCCCTTTCAGATTTTTTTTAATTTGTAATCTATTGCTTCAAGATTAAATTTGTATATTCGTGCATCTGTCAATTCAGAATACTGGCTTTTTTCGTTTTCTACTCTCCTTTCACCAACTTCTTGATGAAGGTGTACTGGAAGATGTAACATACATTTGCCTTTATTTATTGCAATATTTGCGCTTTTCTTTTGTGATAATTTTTGTACCAGTTTTGTTTTCATACAGCGTTGGTTTGCCTGGGGAGTTTGGAACAGCTCTCTTTAACTAGTGATTTTTAAAATAGTATTTTGCATTTGAAAAAAAAGTCGTAACAGCTCATTATTTTAATGGTGAATATGGATTTTTATTTATTTTGCTTATGTTCTGAATTTAAGGCAAGTTTCTTTTAATTAGGCTATTGGTCTTGAAGGAAAGAAAATGTGACAATATATGGCAACCAACTTCTTTTCCTGAATATTGACTAATTAATTCTTCATAGTTAGAAACTCTTCCTATCTCTAAATAAAGGAGATTCACAAATAGAGTATTATCATATTTTGTTCTTTTCAATAAATATACATACATTTGCTGTCTTTCATGATCTGCACCTTTATGCCCTTTTTATTTATTTAAAGTATTATTTATATTCCATTTGCATTATTTTTCTCATTAGCTACTTCATGTATGTACACAAAATTGAAGAAGAATTCAGTCCCGTTTGCAATGGAAATTTCTAAGAAAAGGAGCTTTGGCAAGTCGTTTAATATCATATATTTGGCTTATCAGATTATAATATTTAAATAATTTAAATTAGAAGTGAATACTTACACAAACTCGATGTTGGAAAAGCAAAAAAGAAAAATTTTAACTTACATCGCTATCGTGTACTTAATAAATCTTCGCTTGCCGACATGTGTGAATATATTATATGCTTGTAAATCCATGCAGCGATAAGTTGAAATAGAAAACGAAAAGTGAGAGATGAGGCATGTTGGCAAATGCTATTAAGATAATACCGAAATGAACAGACATGAAAAAATTATCTTTCTACAGAATTTCGTGAGTAAAGCGCGTATTTAAAAAAAGCAGTTACTTTCCATTTAAGCGAGGTATTACAAACATTTTATGAAATGTAAACTGGCTTAAGATTTTAGGAATATTAGCATAAGAAAAAACATTAATGCAAAATTTTGTTTTCAGTTAAGCAATGTTATCTACTAACGAATATAACTACTACTGCTAACGTATATAAATCAGATTTTTTCTTTTCCTTCTCCATTTACGTTCCATTTCATTACAAAGGCATTTGTCAAAAATCGTAGGCTGGCAAATGTTGTCATTTCGCAAGGTTAAATCGCTTTGATTTATGATCCAAGCGGTTTGGGTAAACATGCAACTATAAGAGTAAGTGTCATTCGACTGGACTTATTGTCTTTATCTTTCAAATTGAAACTCTACGTTGCCTAAGTACTAATTGAGCGACTTAAGAGTTATATACGTATCAGCTAATAATTTATAACTATATTTGCTTCTTTTCAATATTATGTAATGCATGGCCCACCAGCTTCCGAGCGGTAAAGTCCCTGAACACTGGTAGTTAGGTCCAAGTTTCGCATCCGAGAAACAGGCTGGCTGTATGAACATTTTCGTGATTTTATCTATGCGTAACGTATTAATGAGGGCCATCTTCCGTTAGTCCGCAAGACATCCCTCCCTCCCGTGTAGTTCCTTAGGGAGGAACGAGTAAATAATAATAATAATAATAATAATAATAATCTACAATTGATGCAATTTTTTGAACATGCAACACATATGACAGAAGATATATATTTAACAGCTTTTATAGGTATTTGTACCATTAAATTCAGTAATGAAGCTAGTCTCTAAGGAATCTATATGTTCCTTTACTCGGATACAAAATAAACCTCGCTATAGACAGACGTTTTAAGAAAAGCGTTTTGACTACTTTTTTTGCATTTGTATTACATCTACCTATAGTTACTGATAAAAAAATTCATTAATGTTTCACTAATAAAATCTTGGTAATTTTTATGATTGTCAGTATAAAAATGTAAATTGTTTAAGAAATTAAAAATATTTCAAAAAAGAATAGTACTTTACTTCTTGAAGAAATATAACATCCCTCAAAATATGCAAAGTTTTATTTGAAAAATTACCACCGAGTTATCAAAATTTGCGCTTCTTTATGAGTGCTTCTCTTACCTACATTTCAGGAAAATAATATCCAAGTAGTTTTCCATCCATAACTTTCAAGATATTACTAATTCGGAGTAGAATCATGGGAAAATGAACCAACGGTGCAATGAAGTTGAATAGGTGTACTTTCCACATGTTATATGCACTGAAATTGAAAAACTTGTAAGGTTTATAATGCGTTTTCTAACAGTTATTTTAAGTTTTGTATCTTTCCCATCTTATTTTAATTTCAGCTTACAATTTCCTGCCAGAATGTGAATTCAGAAACGCAGAGAATGCAAACGAGAATGAGCACTATTTAAGTCGTGACTTAACCGACTTCAACAGAGAGAGAGAGTCTGATTTCCTGACTAGCGCGCGTTTGCCTTCTAGCCACATCTCTCTTAGCTGTTACTACGCTCGGCCATATCTAGGCCCTTGCTAGGCTTCGCCGATTCAATTAATACTTAGGGGCTAACTAGTTAGATTGTGATAGCTTCGGCTATATTATTTAAGAGCTTTAGTTAAGCTAGTTTTAGTTCAAATCATTAGTATTTAAGTTCAAGCCCGAGTGGTGGCTTTATTGTAAAGTTCCAAGCCGGAACTGATTGTAAATATACTGAATAACAAAGGGTTTTAAACCCTTCTCAAGTCTCACTTGTTTTGTTCACACTTAAGCGATTATTCGCTTGTAAAGTGTTCCTGGGGTTCTAAGTAAGAAATTAAGATTTTAAGAGTTGAACCCTACAAACTAAAACTCATTACAAGAACTGATGTGCTTGCATGAAGTAATGCTTTTTTGAACAAGAATCACTAAGCAGTTTCGGCAGCTCATTTTTAAATGCACATCAATATACAAATAAACATTAACTTAATTGAAACATTTGTTTAAAAATTATAACTGATAAAACTCGTCTCAAAAATACTTTTATTCACATATAACACTTGTCAAACTTTAAAGCACTCTGCATGGTACTGCGATGGGAAAAAACAAATAATAATTTCAGTGTTATTTATAGTTCTTTTTTTATTTTACTTTTTGTGTGCAAGTAAGTGCTTTGCAATGTCGAAATTCTCCTCTGGGAAATGAATAATTAACATGAAAATCCTGTGTGAAATATTTGACCATGTTTCGTGCTTTTTATGCTAAACCATTAAAAATGTTTTACCTTCGAAACAAAATCTCCCAAAATAAATGTTATCTGAAGCTTCATCTCCCAATTAAAACTCTAGTTATTCCAAACTCATTATTTTATGCACAAAAAAAATGACTTATCTCTAGACATATAACGGAAATTTGGTAGCACTTTAAGATAAGAGCTTTTAGCTGTAGAATAAGTGCTTGTATTTTATTAAATCATAGTGTTGTGTGATAATTTGTCTTCCTGTCACCATCTCAAGGGAACAATCACTACTGAATTTATAAAAGACCGTAAATTTTCTGTGCTTCTATGAATAATATATCACCGATTTATTTCTTTTGCTGCCTCTGAAAATTAAAACTACGCAGGGATTTTGTTTGTTACCTACAGTAGTATCATAATTTATTGATTGAACATTTTTCTTAAAGTAAACTAGATCTATTAAACTGTACAGAATAACATATACAATTTCTTTATTGCATATTAAAATGTAGAATATCTTTAAAGATATTATA
>KK118072.1:323297-385701 GCA_000611955.2 Stegodyphus mimosarum | reverse complement strand
TGTATAGGTATAGATATATTATATATATATATATATCTATATATATGTGTGTGTGTGTGTGTGTGTGCGTGTGTGTATCAAAATTAAAAGGAGTTATGAATCTAATCCAACTGCGTGCTGACAGCAGGAAGAAGTAGTGGTAATAATGCGAAAAAAATTAAAAATTAATACGTTTAAAATTCATCCTATATTTAATTCCGAAGCAAAGATAAATAAAACAACAAAAGTAAACTTAATAAAAAATAAATAAATAAATCCAAAAAAAGTAGCACAGTGACAAACAGCAAAACAAAATAAGAGTAAACACGCCAAAGCCGAAAATGAAAAAAGAAATTTACACCTTTGCATCGTTATCAGCGAGTTGCTAAATAAATAAAAAGGCTGTTTGTGAACCAATGAAGACACAAATTAAAGTTTAAAATTTAAAAGAAATTTTAGAAAAACAATCAAAGTAATTAGCATTCTAGATTCATTAAGTTTTTTTGAAGCAGGAAAAGTGAAAGCTGTGCACTTCCCTCGCCGTTACTCCAACCCTGGAATTCTCCAATACACTTCGACTATGCTTTCGATTACAGTACGAAGGCATGCAGAATGGAGGGAGAAAATACCTTATATATTCTCCGTTTTAAAAAGCGACTGGGGCAGGCGACTTACTCGCCAGATCCTGGTGGTGAGGGATTATCGTCCACCAACTTTAAGCTAGGGCGCCACTGTAGAGTCATTAGCATTTTGAAGCAGGAGAAGAGCCAAACGTGCAGTGGTCTCGCCGGGACTCGAACCCTTGACTTCTCAAGTATGCATCGAGTATGCTTTCAATTACACCCCAAAGGCATGCGGAAAGGAGGGGAAAATGCCTTATAGAGTTGTCAGCAGTCCAACCCCGCCAGATTGAAGTAGAGTGTGTATATATATCCACCCGGCTATACTTTTAATAAATATAAATAAGAAATAGCATCGCACATTGATACATCAGTAATTCATCATTATGCAACTGGAAGTTAAAAGTTAAAGTTATTTCTTATATTTAACGTATTTACAAATATTATTAGCCCAAAGGGGCAATTTGCCCATAAGGAATATTAATTTCGTTTTGGCATTTGCGTTGATTCACTACAAGCGTTGTTTCACTTTTCAAATTGTTGCCACCGAATATTATAGTCCTGTATTATATTTAAAGAAATTAAATAATGACAAATCTGCCTAAAGTTATGTACGTTTCTCGCAATGTGATAAAACAACAGTACCTAGATCCATCAAATTTTGAATAAAGTAATCCTCCTCGAATATGGGCATCTGGAAGGCTAAATTTGAAATTTGGAATTTGTTTTACTATCGATTTCATATTTAGTAAAACTTTAACGAATTTTTGATTAGCAAACTCAAGGATTTCAAAGCGAACAATGGCAACGTTGTATAGAAAAAAACATTTTTATCTCCAGCGCGGGCGACTGTGTATCAGATATTCTAAAGTTACGCTTATTTAAAAATTATTTTGCGATATTGCTGTTCAACTGAATTTTATAGTTTAAGTGCGAAGAACATGATATTTTATAAATAAAGGTAACACACAAAATGTTAAAAAACGCCCTTTTGGACGCAATTTAAAATGTGAAAGCTTTCAGATTTTTTTTTTTTGAAAGTATGAACGATGACTTTTTATTATTTTTTACTTTTTTTTGTGTGTTCATTAACGGCATAAAAATATATATATCTCAATGATGTTTTAAAATTTGAAATGAAGCTTGTTACATTTAGTGTCACAGTGCTTCTCAATCTTTTGATTGCCTCTGTTCTTCAATGAAATATGGTTTTTTCAGTAACACAATGCTTGTGAATTTTTAGATTCCGCTGTATTTTATTTAGTAAATATCCTTTCGCAAATGTAACACAAAAGTGTAAATCAAAACTCAAAAGAATTATTTTATACATTAGGTTATAGAATACGAACAGGGATACTTTGTAAAATTGCTCATAAAATCGACCTCACTTTCGTCTCTATCCAAAATGCATGAGATTGCGCAACTATTATTGACATTTTTTATTTCATTCAGTTCAGCTGCATATTCTTATGGAATGTATAATGCTATTTGTTTAATTTTTGATTTAAAACGTGCATAGTTTGTAGGAGAAACAGAATAAAATTAAGAGTACGATACGAGTTATAAATAAGAACTATTATTTAAACTACTATTTTCTGTCTAAGAAGCAATATTCTTAATAAGTAATTCCTGTTAAATCCTTGAAAACATTATTTGAAGTAAAATATTTAAAAGTATCGTAGAAATATTTTGAATGAGTACTTGCAAATAAATTAAAATCAGCTGTTAAGGGATTATTAAGAGATGATTAAATTATTAAGAGATGAAACAATAATAAATGTTGTTAAGTATTCTTACAAATTTAGCGAAACTCTAAATTATCAAAAATACATTTTGCTCTAGATGTTACTTTAGTTATTGATTTAAGTAATAAAACAAATCTCGTTTTCAGTCTGGAGATCCTTCACCATTAAATATATTGAAAATAAAAAATTTCAAATATTTAATGACAATCTCTTTGCTTGAATCCAGGACTTTAGTAAACCAAATAGAAAAATTTACTAAGGCAATTATACGGTATTAAATATTTTCAACTTTTTTTCGTTACTGGTGAAGGAATATTTTTCGGTACATTAAATTTTCTTCTGAAATGATCAGGCAAACTCGCACGCTTAGCAGAATTTCAAAATTTCAGGAAATTTGCTATTACTGACTGGAAACAATTACTTAAAAATTACTTTCTCAATTCTTTTCCCAGTTCTAATTAAAAGCTACGTTATCGATTGATACATAAACGCTGGATTCCGCGTTACTTTTCAACATATGTGTTTCCATTTGCCATCTTAATGAGCATCTGCCATTTTCAATGACATAAACAATATGAAAATTCAAAAATTAAACAGTTTGTAAATTACAAAACCCTTGGCAACCGAGTACAGACTGCAACATTATGAAATACGGCAATTTAGTCGCAACCTGTACTGTCTTCTGGCTGCGATCTCGAACATCAGTACAAACAATGCAGGTGAAATTTTGACTTGAAATTCGATTATTTTAGAATGGCAAAGTATACCAGAGGTATATGCTTACAGGAAGGAAGACCTTGAGAAAGAATGAGAAAAAGCTCGAATCTGCCCGTTTACCACTAGAAGTTAACTAGGAACGAATGCAGTGGAACATTATGATTTAAACTTATTTTTATGACGTCGCACAACGCTTGGATTTAAATGGAGTTATATTTTCTCATTCCTAAATCCCGGGTATTATATTATGCAGTAAAATAACAACATTGTTTCGTCAGTGTATCATATTTTGAGGGTTAGGTTAGTTCAGCATGCTTTGCTTTCATATCTAGAAACAAATAGCTCAATGTAAATATGCAATGTAGTTTGATTACTGTTTATTATTAAAATCAGGCAGAAAAGTCACTTTGGTTTGAGAAATTTTATATAAACCTCTATAGATTTCCAGAGTGATCTGATACAAATACCCTTCTTCTTCAGAAGCAAAATAGTTTTTGGAAGATGGAATAACAAACAATAAGATATATCCACAGTCAAAGTGAAATGGCGATATAAAAAGCAAAATAATTTTTTCTTTCATTTTAAACATATTTGTTTTGTTTTCGTTGCTCAACTTTGCGAAACTACTAGCGTACTTTACAACTGATGATTTTACACGCACTTTCGAAATATGTTCTATGTTTGGCGGTTACTCCTCTTATTACATGAATATTTCGTTGTTTTTTCCCTTCGCATATTGTAACAAGTAGGCTACTGTCATTAAGAAAATTTCCTTAAAAATACTCTTCACCTGAAAAACAAACTTCGTATATTTTTGTGCAATTAGTATTCTACCTGTATTTACCTTAAATTCACATATTTATGCGGTTTTTTAAGTAATTGTAATACAAACAAATCTAATATTCCTACACTACTATGACCTTTTAGTCTGAAAGAAGAAAATAACCAAAATTCTGAATTTACCATTTTAAGGTGATATAAAGAGATTCATACTTTCTGTAACGTCCAGTTTTCTTAGCTAACATAAGCTGCTACTAGACCTACTTGAAAGCCTGTCAGCGACTTATTGCTAAGACTAGAAGAAGAATGCAATAGTGGAAGGGTGTAAAAGACCCTTTCACTGAACTCAATTATTTACAGACGCCACAGTCTTTGTGCTTACAAATTTTCCACCCACTTGTGGGGATAAACTAAAGATTATGTTAAACTAAACTAAAGACAAACTAAAGTAGTTCAAGACTACATAAATTAATTTAACCTAGTATGTTGACTCAGAAACCTACACTGGCGTGATATTCAACTTCGGAGACAAAAATACGAAGCTGAGATTCAGAATTCAAACAGATAGTAGAAACAACATGCACACTCAGCAACAAAATACGCTCTGAGTAACCATTTCTTTACCTCAATTTAAATACACTTTACAGATAACTCATCTACATGCTGGCAAAGAAATGCGAAAGGAACACAAAATAACAGAAAAGAATAACAAATTAAAATAACCATTATTAAATTAATATAAACCTCACAGTTCTATTATTAATTTCAATATAAATTGTAAAATTAATTGCTGTTCTATTCCCTTCATTTCTCTAAATAAAAATCTGGATATCTGTATAAATAAATTTTAAACTTTAAATAAAAGTATATGTCGTTTTTCCTTCGAGAACTTCTTGTTATAGCTAAAGCAGAAAGAAAAATAAATGACGTTTTATTACACTGGTTTTTCCTTTTAAGATTAAACACAATAACTAAAAGAAATTTTCCCGTTGAGTTTCAGCCGAACATCATCTCCTATTAAAATGATATTAGATGTGCTACGTTGCGAATATTGCTCGTAAAAGGTTAGTTAAAATCAGACAAAGTTTAAGAACTAAAATGCTCATAGACCAACTGGTTTTCGGAACACATGCCCGTGTACACAACGGTGGCGTGTTCAAATCAAGCTCAAAACGAGAACCTTAAAAAATTAAAGTATGAATCCAAAGTGAATACTTTTTTTTCATGTGTTAGAAGGAAAATATGAGAGACCGTTTGATAATATTCTATTTTATCAACTTAAATACACTCATTAATGAATATAATAATTGGTAAAATTACATTTGATAAAGTTATATTTAAAATGCACAGGTATAAGGAAATTTATAGGGTTTTAATCAATCGGAGTTGTTTAATTTGTGCAGTTTATAATCCCCTTTTAAACATCGAAATATTTTTAGACCCCAGATATTAAATATAAAGTAAGAGTATGAAAACAATTATTATCGAAGAATAATTTATTTCTTTGGTAAACAATATACGCACAAAAAGCAACAGTTTTAGGAATTGTTTCAATTAGACAAAAATTAATAAAAGACAATCACGCTTTAATGAGAATGTGCTTTTTTTTGCGGCATAAAAAATTAAATTTTGGTACAGTATTTGACACCAATCGACGTAAAGCATCTTCACTTCTTTTCAGCGTTAAACGACATTTGGATTGAATGAGCTTTAAATCTGAAAACGTCGTTTTACATAAGTATATGATACTGAATGATATTTGATGCTATTTCAGAAACTGTGAGAAACTCAGTCCTAACTCCGATCCATAACTAAATCAAGGATTTTTGTGGAAATTCAAGCTTTGAGTCATAGTTCAACAAATTCATTTTGGACTTAAAAATTTCAGTTGATTAATCTCATTAATGTCAATTAATGCAGTTTCGTTAAATTCATGCACCTAAATTAAATTTTCGCGACTCCAACATTTCGGTGGGGTCACAACCCACAGTTTAAGAAACGTTAATTTAGTGGGTATGAATTGTATAATTTTGTAACATAATATTACTATAAAACACGATATAGTAATTATTATAATAGAGAATTACTGTCTGAGCAAGTTATAATGAATTCTAATTTCATTCTATTCGTAGATGTAACAAAACCCCAGCTTTCAAACACTCACATTAAGAAATGCACATATTCTTCTTATCATGTGTTCTCTCTACTAACTGGGACAGAGTTTTTCTCCGATTATATTTATCATCAAGACAACAAGGCTCATAATATCCAAATTTGTATTTTGTTTAATTGTTACTTTAAAGTAATACTTAGGTTGTAAATCAGACATGTCTGTCTGCAAGTGTTGAGCAAATTTAAGTATCAGATATTCATTCATATTTCCGGTAGCTAAGGCAGCATCATAAATAGTAATATTCTGCAGTAAAATCTTCCTGTTGAAACTAATTGCTATTCTGCACAGCTAAATATCCTTTATACCGAAATTTATCTTAAAAACATTGTATTAACCACACTTATCGGGAAAATCCTGTACTTATTTCAAAATGATATTTTCAAATGGGTAAAGCACAGTTGCTGAAGTAAAACTTCCATTATAGGACTTTCATCACAGATATGTTGTTGTAATCAATTACGCAAGCAACATACTATTTATTACCTTAATAAAGTAAAGAATAACCTCACCATTGCTTTAATTTTGCCTTTCATCGTAACAGTTATTTTAGAAAACATATCTAGAACTAATCCCATTCGTCAAAAACGTGTTTTGAACTTTCAGTATAATTATTTTTCCAAAGCTGTTTGTATGGTCAAGTTTTTGTTGCATTTTTGATCCAAAACTCAGCGAAAATTTTTTGGTTTATTTCCAGGATGTCCCTAAAACATATAACCTGGAGAAATAGTGATTTATATAACGACAATAGCAAAAAATAAATAAACTTAATTAATGCAATCGGAAATGTATTATCTTAAAAGCGAAAATACATTGCGTCACTCGTAAGTTTAAAAGTTAACGTTGTAACCGAAAATGAAATTTCACTATTTGTAAATAAATTATTATATGATATAAAACGAAGACTTTTATCTCTTGCAAGTTAATTCGAAAGAACTACAAAACTCTTCTAGAGCCTCCAGTAGCAAAAACAACAAATCCTCGTTTTGAGAAATACAAAGCATAGAGAAAAAATCACTTTATTTTACAAATTACAATGAGATGGTAAACAGTCTTACTGTCAAAACTGTTTGGACCGTCTGAATGTTTCATTTTTGTATGATTTTGGAATGTCTGGGAGAGGATATCACAGAAAGAGTTAAGGACTTACACCCAAACTGCTCATAGTCGATTCACACTTAACACCAATAAGAAGACTTAAGACCTTAAGAAGGCGCAGAAATACCTTATAGTCTAAATGATAAATTTTATCTAACAGTTGCTTTAAATTTAAGAGTCGGCAGGTTTCTCCAACGTCCGTTGTTCGACAACTGGATGTAAGAATCAGAGTAAAAATAATTCGATGTACTAAAATGAATAATAAATAAAATAAAAATATAACTTTTCATAAAATAGAAGCATATATTTCTCAGGAAAGATTTTATTGTTAAAATATTTAAAGTGGGATTTGCTGCCGTTTATTCACCTTTGTTTTCTCAGGTAAAATAAAACCTGCATTCAATACTATGTAGCATAGTAGAACACGGGAAATTTATTAATAATAGTACGAACACTTTTTATTTGAATATTATTACACTGCTGGCCACTCAAATTGCAACACCAAGAAAGACAAGAGATATCACAACAAAATTTATTTAGTAGATAACATGCTGACCAAGTATCAAATGATTAAATTTATAGACTTCTGTGCAGTGTGGTTCCTTCTTGAATCAGTAGCCAGAGTAGCCGCCATTGTTCGAGATCACCGCTGCCACACGCCTCAGCATTGATTCAAAGAGACTTTGGATGTGTTCTTGGCGTACAGCAGACCAAGCATCTTCCACGCGTTGCCAAAGTTGATCTGGTGTGGCAGCTTGGGATGTAATCTGGGTCGATCATTCAGCAACCATGGACCATATGTTTTCTATCGGCGAAAGATCCGGAGAGCGAGCCGACCAGGGAAGCAATTCAATCTGCGATTGACAGGAGGTAAGGAAGGACAACTGGCACCAACACCGGGTGCCAGTTGTCCTTCCTTACCGGAGATGTAGTGCTAGATGTTTAAAGTACCGTCTCGGCATAGCATACTAGAGGAGTGCGAGAGTGATAACCAATACCGCCCCATACCATCATACCCGGTGCAAGACCAGTGTGGCGGTGCATAACCCAGCTGTTCAGCATCCTCTCTCCACGGTGTCTCAAGACTCGAATCCGACGATCGTGGTGTTGCAGACAGAAGCGTGACTCGTCAGTAAAGACAACTTCATTCCATTCTGCCGTCCGCATCCTTCTTTCATCGCACCACCGGCGGCGGAGACGTCTGTGGTTCTGCTTCAAGGGTAGACGAAACAATGGACGTCTTGCGAACAGACCACTCTGCTGCAAACGGCGTCGAATGGTACGCGCAGATACTGGGTGATGCGTTACAGACTGAATGTGCTGTGCTATGGTTCGTGAAGTGACTGAGCGATCCGTCACTGCCATGCTCACAATGTTCCTGTCATCACGTGAAGTGGTGCACTGAGGTGGATGCGATCGAACACGTCGGTCCGTCGTACCCTCCTGCATCCAACGGTCACATATCTGCATTACAGTTGTTTGGGTTTGTCCAACAAGACTACTGATTTCCCTGAAAGATAATCCAGCCTCTCGGTAGGGCACTATCCTTCCTCTGTGGAACTCGGATACTTGATCAAACGATGCTCGCTGTTTACTACGAGGGACAATTGATCGGTTTTTTGAAAAACCCACAAGAAAAACACAATTGCCGAACTTGAAATCGTCAAAAACTCGAAGCCTTAAATAGCGCTTTGAAGTGGTGCCACAGGCGCGCGTGATGTGCGTCTGCGCTGAAATTCTAATCATTTGCATATCTCACCTCCGCTAATGCATGTCGTAAATTTCATGTTATTTGCGTGCTTCCTTCAGGGTGTTGGATTTACGGTGGCTGCAGTGCGTAAGAAAGTGTAAATATTGATCCTAAAATTCTTCTAGTCAATTTTCAAAATACTAAAAACATCAGTTATAAGCAGGTTTTTAGAAAACTCAAGTAGTTGCTGCCACATAGTTTCATCTTAATAATAGCTTTCTAAGTAACTAAGAATATCTTAGGTAAACATAAAATAAGTATATATTTAAGTAAACGAATAAATTAGTTGAATGGGTAGAAAATATTCCAACAAGCCTACTTTATTGAAAATCCAAGATTTAAACTTATTTTGTTTCAAACAGAAAGTTTATCAGATCCTTTTAGGTAGATGAAATTTGTGTTTTTAAAATTAATTAAAAAGTAACGTTTCAGTGAGAATTGTCGATAAATTTTTCAATTGCTATTCAAGATACGCGTTATCATTTTCTCTATTCAGTGAATCTTTAATTATTCCTGACATTTAATTTGTAATTATTTTAAATCTCCTACTTTATAATACACCTGACACAAACTTTATTTAAACCGAAAGCAACCTCCAAAACTTTCGTATGAAAGAATTAACATAGCAAATTCATTTACAAAAAACTGCTTATTCTTTAAAAATTAACCCCATTTTATCCTAGAAATACCTATCAATTTTTTATTAAATGTATAAATATTAATACGTCATACTTCCTGGATTTTTAATTCATTTCGTATAATTTTTATCATGTGTATTCTTCCATTAATTATATTTTCGGTTTCAAAGTGAATGATAAATTAAACCCTCTGACATGAACGGACAGACAGTGATTTTATATAAGAGTTACAAAATGGCAATAGTTTTAACGCGTTTTATCTGAAACCAATATTTTTATGGTAACTCAGTATGGCTTATTTTTAAAGCATTATTTTCGCTTTTTTCATAGTGTAGAGGTCATGCATTGACCCATTTAAATTATCCATACGTGTTTGGTAACAGGAATCGTTTTCCCACTATTTACGTATATCTCATATATCTTATATACTGCTTTCACTAGGCAACAGAACAATAAATTGCGTAAAAATGCGAATTTGTGCATTCAAAAAAAGAAAAACCTATCTTTAATGCTCCAACTCCAGCAATTTAAATATACTAACAGCAGCTTAAATATATTAATTCCTAAACTTCTCCTATTTTGATAAATAATGAAACAGTTTCATAATTATATAAAGTGTTTATATTTAATTGCCTAATTGCATAATTTTCTCAATATATATACTCAACGAGACAAAAAGTTATCATTTATGAGCTTGGAATAAAATTTATTCACTAACGTAATTGATTTTCTTTCGTATGTTTAGGTTGCCATTTGTAGGTAAGAGAAGTTATTCCAAACTGCGATTCAGTTACTTAAATAGATTTATCAGGTCTGAAGAAATTTCCCTTTTCCGTGTCGATCATTTTAAGATAATTTTCTGTTTGATTATTCTGGAAAAATACTTAGTTGGACCCTCAAAGGTGTTCTTATGAAAATGTAAAATCAAAATTATTTCCGGGACTGAATAATTCAGATAGAATTTAGCCTTAAGAAATCCTAATGCAGCTTCATGTTTCAATTGGTAATATGACTGAAATTTAATTTTTTGAAAAAAATATTTAAAATTGGAACTTAAACTTTTAATTTAGATTCGCTATAGTCATGCATAATTCGAAATTTAATAATTTTGTAGTTATCTCAAAATATATTAATTTAAGATTTTAGTGATTGAACGAAGCTTAATTTTTATTAATAGCAGTTATGAAGGGATCTAATTGCTTGATGACAGATAAGCATTTTATTTCTACATAAAACAAAAAATCTTAACGTAACATTAGGGAAACGAGGACTTTGTAAACAATTTTTGAAGAAATTACTAGCCCTTAGTAATCTTAAACACTTAGTCTTCGGTTTCGCTATGTTGTGATTTCCTTTATGCCTCGTTCCGTCAAGTACTCACTCAGTCCAGAGTGTTATGCAGACTTTATGGAAAGCTCCGTAGTTTAAGCTGAGGATAAAAATCGTAGCGGCATAACTAACTGCCGCAGTTGTCTGATTGCATTGTAAGGAAATAAAGTTGATTTTTATATTGTGTGTTATTTCTTATTTTGACAGTCGGATTAAGCAAAGGGCGATAACTCGTCCACATAATAGAGGTAAAGTTTCAGGATGCAGTGTTATTAGAAGAAATTAATTAGGTTGTAAGTCACTTCATAAACCTTTATAAGGAGTCCAAAGTAAATGTTGAGTAATTATTTGTAGTTGAAAATTACTGGAAGTAAAATTTTGCTTAATGTTTCATGTAGCAAGTCGCATGAATATGCCAGTGGAGATGGCAGGTAGGCTTCCTGAAACCTCAACATTGGAAATGTATATGCTGGCCTCAACACATAAGATGGTAAAAACTCCGTCACTTCATTCCTGGAATCGCTTGAGATGCACTTTCAGTTGTATCCGGTATCCGAAAGACAAAACGTAGCTATCGCCGCCAGTACCCTCCGAGGACACGCGGAGTCTTGGTGGAAAGGGATTGGAAAATTCTTACTCGGGGAAGTCAGAAGCCTCAACTACAATTTTGAAAATTTCAAAGCGGTACGCATAAAGGCCTTCCCGATCGTGAAAGATCGTGCCAAACTTGAAGCCGAACTCTACAGCTTTTATCAACGGGAAGTTTAGCACCTTACAGAATTTATTCTGCGTAAAGTCAAACTAGTGAATATGCTGTATGTAAGGCAGTCTGATAACGAAGTAATTGAAATTATTTTACCAAGATTATTACCCGTAGTACAAGATTTCATGGAGCTGAGAAACCCACGAACGCTATAAGAGTTATTCGAATTAGCCGTAAAGTTTGAGAATCGGCGGTTAGCGGAAAATTCCAGATTTCCTACCCAAGCTCACTATCAGCAGTTCTCTTGACAGCCGGCAGCAGAAAGAAACAAATACAATGGAGGAAAATGTTTTCTAACTGCGCCGTTAACGAGCAAGAATGAAAAAGTAAAGCCAAAGAACGTCGGCGCACCCAGCAAACATCAGGAGGAAAAACGAATTTAAACGAATAGAACGGCCTGAGAAATTGAGGGATCAGACCCCCTGTGCATCCCAAAATGCCTCTAAGTTGTATGTAAATACCGTAGTAGTCACGAATTCCCAACTACCCGTATTCCAGGTTCTTTTGAACGACGTACCCGTAGAAGCACTCGTGGACACCGGCGCGCAAGGAAATTTTTTAAACCAAAAATTCTACTATAGAAATTTCCGAAGAATAAGATTGTTTAAAAATTGCAGCAGAGAAATCGTTGCCGCACAAGGGAAAGTTTGCTAATCTGTGGGGATGCTATAGCTTAACGTTCAGGTAAAAAACTAAGTTTTGAAAGTTTTATTTTTTGTTGTTAAAAATTTGCAAAACAATGTAATTTTAGGTTCAGAGATCCTCAAGGTGGCGAACGCCACAATAAACTTTGCAGAAAATTCTATTTTCTTGGATATGGTGCCAAAGGTGGTGGAAGATTTAAATGTTTCAGATATTGATTTCCAGCATCTAAAACAAGATGAAAGATTCAAGCTGGAAGAACTCGTAAGTAGATTTAATACGTTATTTTCTGAGAAGCCATGGAATACACAAATTGTTACCCATGCGATAGAACTAAAATCAAGCGAACCTTGTAAAGCAAAACCTTGTCGATATGATAAGGAGAAAGAAGCAATAATAGAACATCACATAGAACAAACGTTAAGGGATAAAATAATTATTCCCATCAATAGTAAATATGCTAGCCCAGTTATGCTATGGTGAAAGAGAAATAACTTGCCCCCTTCGGATCAAATGATCGTTCGGATCGTTTTCCGATCGATTACCGAAAACCTAATAGCATGATTAAATTCCCTATTTACTCTTTACCGGTAACAGAAGAAATAATATGGAAATTTATGTCTACAAAATATATGACCACTCTTCATCTTACTTCATGCTATCTTGAAATAGCCATGAAACCAGAACATGTGAATAAAACAGCGTTTTTTACAAAATCGGGCACTTATGCATTTTTACGTATGTCGTTTGGGCTTTGCGGGGCCCCGTCAACTTTTCAACGCGCTATGGACATAATTTTAGTCCCGGTCTGAGAAAATACACTCTCATTTGTCTCGATGACATTATCATAACTCATGACACTATTGAACAACATGTGGAAGATTTCCAAGAAGTTTTTTTCATAATTAAAAGAAGCAGGTTTAACTATTAACGCCGCAAAATGTAAATTCGCAACTAAGGAATTGCGATACTTAGGATACAAAATCTCAGCTAATGGTATCGAAATTGATGATTCTAAAATAAAAGCAATTAAAAATTATCCCCCGCCAAATACTTCGAAAAAACTTTCATCTTTTATTGGCATGTGCTCATATTATCGTTTGTTTATCCAAAATTGTGCCGATATTGTTGAACCTTTGTTAGTTTTAAAAACAAAGAAATCCAAGTTTGCATATACAGCGAAGGCAAACACCGCTTTCGAAAAATTGAAAACAGCACTAATTAATGCCCCAGTGTTAAAATTTCCGGAAGGGGACGAGAAATTGGAGATCGCAACGGATGCTTTCGATTACGCCGTTGGTGTGGCTCAACAAGGGCATCCCCTGGCATTTTTCATCAAAACTTTGGGTCAGATAGAAAGAAACTACACAGCGACAGAAAGGGAAATGTTAGCATTGTTAATAGCAGGTCAGAAGTTCAGGGTCTACTTTGGAAAAGCCCCAGTTACAATCTACTCTGATTATGCGGCCGTAGGTAGATTATATTCGGAAAAAAATTTCTTCTTCCTTTTTTTAAAAACATTCTTCTTCCTTTTTTTTCCTTCTTTTCCTAGATTAATTAGATGGGCCTTAGTTACGAGAATACAACTTAATAATTAAGCATACTCCCGAGAAGGAAAATACAGTGGCTGACGCTTTGTCAATAATTAAACTGGATGAAAATGGGAATCAAATAAAATTTGCTATGTTAACTTCTAAAGTTTTAGATTACCGGGAAACAATTATAGCTGCATTTCCAAAGGATTCAGAATTCGATAATATCTATGCTTATTTAAAGCATCCAGATAATTTTGAACATGCGCATCTTGCTGCCATTAGAAATAGGGCCCAAAATTACGAGATTATAGATAATCTGATGTTCTATACTAAATCAACAAATGAAAACTACGAACTGAAACCAGCCATCCCCGCCACACTACGGTTGAGTATTTTGCAGGAACTTCATGATAACCCCACAGCGCTTAGGTATAAGGTGCGTAGAGTACGCGAAGCGGTGTATTTTTCGCAACTACAAAACATAGTAACAGCGCATGTCAGGTTCTGTAAGTTATGTCAGTTAATTATAGCCCGGCCGGGTATCCAAATAGTATTCGCGCGACCTTTCCTAACGAGATCCTTGGAATTGACTTTCTTGGCCTTTTTCCCCAAAGCGAGGTAAATAAAAACCGATATCTCTTGGTGATTGCAGACCATTTTTCTAAGTGGGTAGAAAAAATTTCTTTAAAGAGAGCGTCAGCTAAAATAGTTGCAAATGCGTTCTTACGTAAGTATATTTTAAAATACGGTGCACCGTTAAAAGTGGTAATCGATAATGGTAGGCAATTTATTAGTCAAATTTTTTAGAACCTGTGTAAAGGGCTTGACACACGACATATGAAAATGGTCCCGTACTGATCACAAGCAAACATCGCGGAAAGAGTTAATAAAAACATTGTTAAAATAATTAGATGTTACGTTAAAAATGATCATAAACGCTGGGATGCTTGCGTTGATGAACTATGCTTTAAGAACTGCCAAGCATGATACAATGGGTAAAACGCCCGCTGAATTACTTCTGGGTAGGAAGATATTGACATCTTTAATTAAAGGTTTTATTTCATAAACGAGACCCAGAAATTAAACAGGCAAATATTCAAAAGCTGATTGATGAAGCTTTGAAAAATTCCGATGTAGCAAGAGAACGGCAGAGACATTATTATGATAGAAAACGCCTTGAATCAGATTTTAAAGTGGGGGATAAGGTGTTGAAAAGAAAATTCACTTTGTCTAGTACACCTAAAAACGTCGTATCAAATTTCGCCCATAAATTTGAAGGTCGTACAGGGTACATCAGATTTTTGGGGCTGTGATGTACTTAAAAACAGAATCGGGAGAAATAATAAAGGCTAGTCCGGATAAATTAAAAAAATGTTATGCAAGTAAAGATTTCGATGTTTTACAGATTTTTTCCAGGCTTCCGAGTCAGAAGAGGAGGCCTCCCAAGGGGCAATTCTGACCGCACCACATCTTCCACCATCCGCGAAAAAGCAAACAACTAAAGAAACTATAAGTTGGCAAACGAGGAGAGGAATTCCGGTGAAAGAATCCCTCAACGTGAGGAAGATCTAGCGAAGGAAAAATTCAAGGATGAAAGAAACGTCCGGCTAGAAACAAACATCGCCGTGTCATGACAGCGTCCAGCGGTAGGCAGCCTCAGGATACGTCAAGGAGGTGGCGCAGAAAATGATTATTGCAAACAAGACCACCCTTCGATAAAATGAAGAAGAGGCCTGCCGAAGTTGAAGGCACAGAGCGAAGATCGAAACAACCTAAAGTCCTCGAATACCGATGTGCAAAGAACCAGTTTGCCGGACAGTAAAAGGCAAAGACAAGACATGCCGCCAGTGCATCTTAAAAACCCTCTCATCAAGGGTCAAAATAGCAAAAGCCAATTCCTACCAGCGGACAGGAAGTAGAGACGGAAAGTCTCATTCATGAACCAGATGTCTTGAACACAATTCTGCAATAAACGAATGGCCGAATACCAAGCTTAAAAACACAGAGATAAGTGAATTTTTCTACAAATCTTTTCCGTTATGTAAATCTGCATGAAAATGTTTCAAATACGAGGTTACATGATAAAAGCTATTGCCTCGACTGAAGACTAAAATTATTTCAGTTTTATTTGGCGAAAGCGCAAAGTATAGTTTATCATAGAAATGTTAGGTTATGTTACGTAAAGAACTAGTAGTTCGGTTTTGTTTGTCGAAAGACTATTTATGTTAACGCTCCAAAAGATCGGGCCTGATACAAGCATCTTCGTATTAGTACTTGTTATGAAAATTTATTTTAGGTTCGCACTTTTGGCAAAAAAAGGGATTCATTCAAGTAAAATTTTCATTTTATTCTCTATTGTCTTAAAATTATTTGTTTGTAAAATGCTGAAATATCTATTGTGTTAAAGTAAATGACACTCTTAATGAAAGTTTAAAGCTCAAAAGAGCATACGTAATATGCATTTAGTCCTAAAAAATTCAAAATGTAAAAGTTAATACATTTAAAGTTTAATTTAGTCAATTGAGTTCGCTCAAAAGAAATTTTAGTTAAATCAAATCATGAGATTTTGAGCGAAAGCTTAGATGTGTTTAATATGAATATAGACAATATTTGGTATGCATGTGTTTTATAGAGCTCTCCACCGACACTCTAGTTAATTTTCATGTTTATTAACTGATGGAGAACTTAAAATGAATTTAGGGTGTGTCTAAGAAGATTGTTTTGTGCTAACAACTCAATGTGCGTTTAGGTGGAGATTTTGTCCACTATAACATAATACACTTGCGTTTTCACACCACACGTTGTGGAGAGCCAAAAGGGGATTAAAGTTTAAAATTTAAGCATGAATGTAATTTGAATAATTGTGAATGCATGAAACACCGTAATGTGTGGAAAAGCTGAGAAATCTGCGTTAAATTCAAAAAGGTTAGAAACTTGTTAAAAGATTGTATTGTGAATTTAAAGTGTTATTTAGAAATATGTGTATTCATAAGTATTCCTTACAGATGACTGGAAGGAGATGACTGAATGACACCTGAAAGATGAAGAAGGATGTTCAGCATAATTATAATGAAAACATTTTCTTCTGTTATAATTTAAAATTTTTGTATTGAATGTAAACGGGGCTCAGGTCTTGTTAGTTGTAGAATTTATCAGTATGTAACACGTCTTTAAGGACCTTTATCCGAGTCTGTTAAATTCTGGCATGGACAAATGTAGGTATTTATATTTATTTTAAATATCCAGTTGAATTTAATTTTAAGTTACTTTCCTATAAGCCTTCATACCCTAATTGTCAGTACCAGAATATTTAAATATGGTAGCGCGCGTAAGAAATACAAATTCTACCAGTGGAAGAAAAGTTTAAATATCGACGTTCGAGTAAGGAAAGTTAGAGAGAGTTTGGGAAATCTTTGTGCAGGCTTATACGCAAGCTTCCACTTAGCAGTTATTGCTGGTTAGACGCGGCTTTATAACTATTATCTTGGTGCCACTAGACTCATCTACGCGCTGTAGGATACAGGATTGTACGAGTTCTGTAGTTTAGTTCTACTACTTGTGAATATTTCCAATTTTGAGTTTGATTCTACTGTTTCAGCTACTGCCCAAGCAGAGGCGTAGTATGTTAGCGTCACGTTGACGCATTGTACATAATTTAAGGAGTTTAATAAAGGGAAGTTTTAACCTTTCTTCGGTACAATCACTATTTCTGAAGATTCTACACAACTGATAGATAGTAGAACCTTACAAATTAAAATTCTTATAAAACTGGAGAGTTTTTCTATTTCGAGTTTTCTAGAATTATCTTTTTTGATTACTTTTATTGTGCGATAGTTACATAAATTTGCATGAAACTTTGAATTTATAGTAATAGTAAAGTTAACTATTATGCTGAACTCAATTGCAATCTACCCAAATTTTTGTGACAATGCAAAAGGAAATATCATAATGAAAATAAAAATCCATCCTTATCCAATAATTCAGATAAGTTTCTTTTATATTATCTGATGATTTAGTAAAATGCGCATTATGAGTTTTGAGAAGTTAGTTTAGTAGCGTCAACGTTAAGTAAAAACGCTTAAATCAGGCAAATTACTAACCATATATCTGGTGATACAGCGACTTATTCCAAACATGATTTGAAATAATATTTGAATTTAACCTAAACTTAGATAAGTATTTCTAATAAACTCTGAAAAGTATCATCAATAAATATTTAATTTTTTATACAATCATCTGTGTATGTGTGTGTAATATGCATGATGTAGAATAATTGATTAGACAATGATTTAAGTAATTAAATAAGTTCTTTGTCAATAATGAAGCTAATAAGTATTTAATAGATTAGTTCTATTATTTGATTTGAGACTATATTAAGCTGCTAACAATGACCTAAATCCCATCACACTTGTTTTTGAAGGAAGCACAGCTAACCAGAAAGTTTTACTATTTAATCGTAAGGGCAAATGAACGTGTCTTGGTTTCTATATTGTTGCATTGCCAAATCATTCTTAGGAGTTTTGTTGCAGTAAGAATTAACAGTTTTATTTTGGAGGCGAAATTAAATTAAATATCCATAAATTGAAGCTTGAATTCCTTTCACATTTCTACTGATTTCATTTACTTGAAATGTGTTTCAAATTTATTTCATTTCTCAGAGACATCAATAAACAGCATGTAGAAACTTAAATATCTATCTGATCATGTAATGGGTTGATTATAAATCTATATTATTTTATTTAAAAACATGAATTGTTTCAATGATGAACATTTATTTTAACAACTAAAGTATCATTTGGCAGTTCCCATCCTGCAAAAAAATCTATTTTTGGATCAAATTTATACAAAATTCTATTCAACCACAAAAACTACTTAGCTGAAAATATGCTTTTACAAAATAAATTCGTGCTATCGGATACACTGGTTAATGAAACATCTAATTAACTAACTTACAACAGTTTACAAAATCAAGCTCCTGAGGCGCAAAATGACACTTGAATTAAACTTCAGAAGCGACTACAGCATAATTCACTCAATAGAACAGAAGCTTAACATTTAAATGAGACTGTCACAAGCCGCCAAATATTTCTTCTCAATAAAATCTAGCTGGCAGTTGAAAGCAGTAACGACGAGAGCCAAGAAATCTCGTGAGTTCTACAGCAACGTGCATCGCAGATATGAATGGCCCGTACTAAAGTCCTTGAGCAAGATCTTACTTTTTATAATCTTCTGTTCTAAGCGAATACCTACGATTTAGAACACATTTTAAAGCTTAACTGTCAATAGAAAATAAAAATAACTGCAAATGCAACATTGTATGTGCAACTCTTTCAAATCCTTCACAGTGTTATATTACGTTTTGAGTTTGATAAGTCCAAGTTTGAAGAGGCTTCATTTATAATAACTGTTTCTAAATTATATTTATGGTATGTTACAATGAATTCTGTACGTTTCTGCGCAATGAACTTCCGAATGAGAAACATAAATGAACTGAAGCGGCATTAATCAATGCATTTATTTTATTTACTGACGTGTAATGTAATTGCTTATAACCATTCCTTGTCTCATTAGGGCAATTAATGAATTACTTCTCTATCGATTTCATCAAATTTTAAGTGGTCTGGTTTATGCTTCATTGCAGTCTTTTATCGCAATTTCCTAGATCAATATATTTGCTCCTTAAGGAAACATTATTCAGCACCTAAATGTTTAAGAATTAACAATGCTAAGATCAAATTACGAAACGATTTCTAATACAATTCTATTACATGAAATTGCTCAAGTAATCTGCTAATAGCTTTGACGTAAATTTTTAATATGCTTAGAACAGACAATCTAAGAACGAAATGCGTCTCGAGGAAATTTATGGCAACAATTCCTTGAAGAAGGTGAACATTATTTTATATTTTAAAATCTAACCCCATTACATTATAACGTTATTTTCTAAGTTAGAACATATATTATTATTGAATGTTATTTTATACATTAAAATCTAAATTCTTAAACTGTCCTATTTTTGATGGCAAAAGAGACAGAATAATTCATTAACTGAAACATTTGTTGCTTTTTCAGAAATAAATTCCAGTTTGGTGACACAATTGCAAGTGACAGAACATTTAGATATCAAAATCCTTCATCGTTTAATACACTCCAACTTATTCGCTTGTGGCAGCATTGTTCATAATCAAACTTCGCGACATACTCATATAAAATTAAAGAAAATTTCCTCAAAAGTGATTTCATCTTATAGGGTCTGGCCTTCTTATGTAGCATAAAATTAAACCAGAATTATAAAAGACAATTAGTGAATTTCCACTATGTCTTCTAAGGACGGGTAGTAAAATCCAAATAAAGTTTATCAGATGCCATCAACTCATGCATACAGAAGCCAATAGCTGTGGCTTTAAATCAGAGATAACATATGAACTAAAACTATAAAATTTAAGTGCAGCCTAACGGCTTCACAGTATAACTAACGCGCAATCTGGCACTGACCGAATTCGGCGAATACAAGCCTAATTAGCAAAAATAACTCAACGCCGCAGAATGCTGATCGCTAGAGAATCAAAGTTAGCAATTTGGCCTTCAAGCAGGTAGAACACGCTCTGATTTCACCTTCCAAAGCCTTTCTTTAAATACTCTCTTCTTATTACCTTATTTGCAAATCACGAGAGCTAGAAATTTATATTCTGGCAGGGAAATGGTTACGAAGTTAATAGGAAAGAAAATCAGCATATTATAACGGGTTCGAAGTTTAAATTATATTTTATAATCTTTTTAAATTAATGTTACGAAACTGTATTTTACTAATAAATTTTCTCAAAAATGATTTCATTTTTCTAAGCTGAGATTCCTGTACTAAACATCTAGTGATTGAAAATTTATTTTAAGAAAGTTAATCTTAACAATGCAAGCTTCATATGTGTCTCTGAAATATAAATTTAATTCCATTACTTTGCTTAGAGAACAAAATAAATAAACATAATACAAATAAAGACTCAAATAAATGTATTTTATCACTCCAATTTTGAGCCGATTTTGGTATGTAGAGGAGTACTTTATATGACAAAGCAGATGAAACATATTATCTGTAGATTAGAGACTTAAAACATTTAATTGAATTTAATCTACTTACGAAAATGGTACAGAATCTCATATCCATGTACACTGAACGGTTGTTTATTGAGCCGTAGATGCAGTTACTAGTCGTTAAAAAAATCCCGCTATTGATAAAAATCCCACAATTATGCAACTATTATGTATTTTAAAATGTAATCTAATGGCAAATACAAGAGGAGAAATGGCTCATAGAAACTAAATTATTTAAATACTGTTTTCCTAAATACAAAATTCAACTTTGGAGATTAAGAAACATAAAACAGCTAAACATATGAACATACAACCTTTATAAAGTAGAATAGAGTAATGATTTTCATTTTCAGGGACCTACTAAGGTCGCTGACAGTATCAATTACCAGCCTATCGACTTTCGAAAATGTCGGCTTCTAAAAAGATAGTCTTTTGTTTTAATTGGTATGTGAAAATTGGTATGTTAAATTCATTAATCACAGTTCAATATTAGAAAACATTTACGTAAGCATTTACGTTACTTCTTCCACTAACATCGACGCAGAAGTGGTTTCGTGTCTTTGAAACTCAAAAATTATTTTGTAAATGAGCATGATTTTGCCGGCGCTTGTGACTGAAGAAGGCGTTGGCCAAAATGTATACCGTGGAGAATCTCTGAGATAGAACTGCGGTAAATAAAATTTGATAAGAAAATTTGCGTGAAATCTTTCAGTTCACCATAACTCAGAATCTGAAGTTTAGTATTGTTCACGGATCAAGTGGTACAATATATCACCGAAGGTTATGTTTCAAAATCTACAGATGTAAATCGCAGAAAACCTTCATGCGATACTGCAGCATGAAATGAATTCATTTACCTAAGTAGCACACTCGAACTTGTTCTGTGTAGGGTTCCGTACCCATACCTCTGAAACCTTTTTCTCTGCGAAGAATAATGCAAGCAAAGTAAATTAACTAAGTGTTCCTGAGCAATGGATAATAGAGTAATTTATAAAATATTAATTTTTCAACAAGATGGGGGGATTTCCTCATTTCCACCTCAATACTCCTGAATGCCAGAGTGATAAACTACTGAAACTTTGGATTGGAGTATCAGGCGCTCAAGAGGTAAATAGTTCATGAATTATGGTAAATAGTTCATTCTGTACATCTTCATTGATTTCGTTCTGGTGAATTACATGAACAACAAAGAGCTTATTTCATACGTTTACCTGGATGCTAATGAACTGACGTTTAGAACCATGCTAACAATCTAAATGCTAATAATAATTACAAAGCTACGCTGTTATTAAATCTGAGAACAAAAATTTAGGCGTTCCTTTTAATCCAGTACTAGTTACATAGTATAACTTACGTTATTTTGTACTGCATTTGTGAAAAACAGTGATATATATTTAGTATTAACTAATTTTTTTCAGGTTAAATGTAAAGAATTAAAATACTTTTGCATAACTATTTCAGGAATCTAAAAGGGTCTTGTGCTGATTTTTCATCATCTACATAGCTACTGAAACAAATAGATGTAACCGTTCAACGTAATTCAAAGAAAACGCTCCCTGTATCTTACTAAATTGCGAAGATTTACTAGGAGATAACTGACAGCGATGTGTTACAAAAAAAAGGAAGATATGTATTTACATATTTCATTGCATCCATTAGATCTGCTGCTCAGGCTAATGAAGCCGTACAAACTTACTCGTTTTCCTGCTTGTACACCTTTCTAAAACTTCAATTTGTATTCCCAAGATACTGATGCCTGTTTACTTGATATTAAACAGCATAGTTGGAGCATTCAAGCCCACAAAGAGTATACTCCGCCTCTGATGTGCGATCATTTGCTTTATTAAAGAAGATTCCCCTTCATAGGTAACTTCTTTAAAAGATTATCCTCCAGACATCATTAATAAAATGTTATTTATCTTTTCGATGATTTCTCTGATCTACATCATGAATTTCCCCGAAAAATTATTCTCATTATTCAAAAATCTCAAAGCTACATTTTTGGAAGGGATTTTAAAAAAATTGTGGACTCTTTGCCCAATGAAAATGGTTTGCCATACTGATTGTGGTTCTTAAATATTTTAATCGCTCTTCATATCATTTCCAGTACTTAAATTTCATGAGTTCAAATTCTCCGGATATAATCAGAGACATTTTCGTAATACCCTGCAATTAGTTTACTCAAGGAATAACTGAATACCAAACAAACGAATACAGGTAATTACCACATTTCCATAGAATAAGATACTGTATTCTTCTGAAACCAAAATGCAACTACTGTCATGAACGTTTGAGCGTTCAAGGCTTTTATTTGGTGAAATATAACAGTAATTACCCTGATAGCGTCTCAGATATCTGTTCACTACAGTTTTCTTATTTTATTTGCTGTCTAACTTTATGAACCTCCTCTGTGGAATCTTGGGTGTTTCTATTATAAATACTGTTAAAATAATGATATGATAAGTCTTTATCATAATAATAATAAATCATTTTTATTTTAAGCGTACTGTAATAAAAATTATTTTACTTGCAGTTTAACCATCTTTATTCTGTACATTCTTCAGTCTCATGAAACTCTTATTGATCTCAAAATATAAAGACACGAATTTCTCTTAATTTTAATGAAAAGATGTATGAATACACTAGTAAAACTTTAATATAGAAAAAGCGTCTGAACTAAAGCATCCTAATTCCATTACCATGAAAATAAGAAATCCTGTTCAAAAAGCGCTGCCAAAACCTTTTTCGGAAGTACATTGTTGCCACTTACAGAGATTTCGCTCATGAATAGGTTATGGCCTTGAACGGTGAAAGTGATGGAGTCAGCATCCAACATGAAAGAATGGGGAAAAAATTGAAAAATTCGAAATCTTTCCACGGTTTGTTAAAAATTGTGATAATTTAATTTGGTTTTTTGCAGTTTTTGTTTGATCCAGATGATATACACCTTTGTAATAAATGTTTAAGTGTCCTGTTACTGCTTAACAATAGTTAATGGCCGGCCTTTTCGTTTTCCCTAGAATAGCTTAATTAATTGCCCCACTCATTTTGGAAGGCGTTTTTAATCACAGCTTTAAATATTTCTTATTAAGCAGGAAGTTATTTTTTATACTGCTTTTCGCTTTATTTGTGTAGGATTTTTTTTCTTTAAACAAAGAACGTAGTCTGATGATGAAGTAATGAATATTATTTTAAAAAAATAAATCTACCTTCTTTATATTAGTTTTTTTGCCATTCTGCTTTTCGTAATCTTATTTCTTAATCATGTAAATTATCAAATACATTTTATTGATTATTATATTACTTACCCATTCAATCCCAAACTTATTTTTCTATTTAAAACTTTGTGAACAATAATCTCACGCAGTGTCTCACGAAGTTCTACGATTAACCTAAATGGCGCATCTAAATTTCTATATCTATGGTTCAGTGGTATTCCTATCTAAAATCGATTATTCAGTCTAGTTTGTAAGGAGATTTATTAGAATAACAAAACCAATTAACCTAATCTAGAATTTATTTAACATTTCATTAGTAGCACTGGAGCTGAATCAAACCAATCGAAAGGAAAGTTCTATTTCACATTGTTGCCACTTAGCGTTCTTTAAATCAATGCGCTTCTGCTGATTTTCGCGTTGCCATTCAGAGGTACAGAAAAGTGTCTTCTCAAACCGAAACACCTTGCATAGTAATGTACCATTAACTGAAATTAGTATTTAAAAATAGCAATGAGCTAGTTAGCTTTCCCTAGTTACTGTCAGCATTTGCTTGACCTTGTCTTCGTGAATGTCTCCTTCTCTTTCCCGTCTTTTTTCAGCTAAGCAAGCAGGATAATTTACACATTTTATACGGTATTTCTACTTTAGCTTTATAATTTCGTATCACTATACAGATTTCCTGGCTCAAACTTCGCTTTGTATCCCTAGTAAATCAATGCTAATTACTAAACTCAATTAAAAAAATTAGGATAACTGAAAATTAATATAAGTGAAAATTTTGTGGTTTTCTTGCATGGATTTGTACTGAGGGCTGCCTCCTTACCTCAAGCATTTTTGGTATAAATGGAAGCGTGTTCTGCTAGCAGTCGGAAGGCCTCGAAAATCGAATCATGGGAAGGCCATTACTGATATTTTATGTTTACTGCTCCGAAATAAACTTGATGTTTCTACAATACTAACGCAAAGATTTCAAATTATACGAGCACGCTTTTAATGAGGTTGCGACAAGAAAATACAAGAATAAACTGGCCGAAAACGACTTGGGAAATTCAAATTCATGTATTTAGAATTTCAGTTGCTGCAAACAACAATTAAACACCAAAAAATCCCTAGCTTGCACAGTGTTGGGTGAAGAATACATAAACAAAGTATTAAAAATTGTTTATAACCTCAACAAAACATGCTTAAGCATTTTAAAGTGGGTTCTCCGTCATCTTAAGTGGTAACTGTGAACCAGTTTTGAAACACACGGTGATGTGTGACGGAAACTGGATCATGTACGCCAATATAAGATATAAAATACAATAATTGCAAGATGAAATTTATTGCACGCTAAGTACTTTTAAGATAAAATTTATATTTAGAACCTTTGGGCTAATAAATTGTATTTTCTGAGCCTAATCATTTATAGAAAAGAGATTTCCACACCGTTCATTCAGCAGTTGTTTGTCAAAAGCTGGAAGTAGAACAAAAAAACTATATTTAATACAGAATACTTTACACTTCTTCATGGTAACGCTACATTGTATGTTGTAAGCATGGGATAAAAACTTAATTACATACTGTAAGTTCCTTTTAATTCCCGAAGTTTTTTTGGATTTTCAACGGATTCCTTAGCTCAAATGTTTCGTTAGTTGATAGGAAAATCTTCTGAAAGAGAATACGTTTTTCAAGAAACAGGCAGTTTCCAGATGTTTAATGAATTCTAGATAAAACAAATGTGTTCATCACACTGGATTAATTGCCACACAGTTTGGGAGATATGTATTCAAAACTAGATTCTTCTTTTAAATTAAATTCTAAATGATATGGTGTTGTCTTTTATAAAAATCTTCCAGTTAAAAGCATAACGGATTTTCATACTTTTCCGGCATGATATTAGTGGTGCATTATTTATTACTTCTACGGCACGCAGCGTAGTTTCAAAACAGGATGTGATCTAACCAGTAGGTTATGGAATTTGAGTTGACGTCCTGCTGACGAAGAATACTCCCCAATTAGAAATACAGAACTCCGGAAAGATACTGCGGGATTCTGTAAGTGCTAAAAACTAACTAATTTGCGCACGATCCTTAAGGTGGTGTATATCTGAATAGGTTGTTATTGTAAACACGTCTTAACTTTAGCTTACCAGCAAGTCGCTGACGACGAGAGTCGACGAGAAATCGCATAACTTGTTTTCAGTTGTATTACCACTTGTAGCTAATAAAGCCATGTATTAGCTTTAAGTTTGAATCTTATGATGTGTCTTAGAAGTTAAACAGTAACAAAAGAGATACCTGGCCAATCACTAGCCGTAACTTCTTAAGGTCAGGTACTAAGTTTAAGTAGATTAACATCCTAGCATTTGTAACTTTAATACTCCATTTATTTATTATCAAAACAATTTCGATCGTGAAATATGTATTTGATTGAGCAGGAAGAGTTATATACGCAAATAAGAATGAATGACAAGTACAAAGAGATCTATTAAAATTATTTGAAATAAAGCTAGGAAACATTAAAAGATAGTAATTTTGAAAACATATTACCGAAATAAAAGTTAAAACTTTAACTTGTGATAGAAATAAAATGATATAAAATAATTATATAACATAATGATACCGATTTAAGTTAAAAAAATGCCTCTCATGAGATAAACCACAAAAAAAGAACATGTTAAGGAAAACTTAAAAAAGGCTTGAAAAAGATAAACAATAAGAACATAGAACTCCTTGGTTAAATATATTTCGATAGAAAAAATAAAAGCTTTTATATAATGTCGAGAATATCGATAAAAATTTGTCAGCTTTCAGCATACAATGCAGAATAATGATAAAAAATCGTTACAATTTTTTATCCTCTGATAATTGTATTTGATAATTAATTTTCTTTAAGCCAAAGTATCAAGAACAATTCAACTTTAAAGCACATAATAAATTAATTCAAATCGATATATTTTTCTTATATGCTTTTATCTACTTCTTGAAATTAGACAAAGAATACGATTAGAGTTTTCTGAATCTCGATAAATAGTTACTACTTAACGACGAAGAGGCGAATACATAAGAACTTTATCTTAAAACAAAAGGCGTTGGGGTTAAGATGCTGTAAGATGTTATGTTAATTAAACAACTATTATGATTTGAATCTTTACTATAACTTCTTCGTTCCGTAGTCTGTTCAATGAAGAAGGTTATTTTAACTTTCTTAAGACTTAATTCTTATTCTAGTCATCTTAATTCAAACTACAGCGATAATTCGTTTGTCAGTTTAATAGGGTCTGAAGGACATTGAACTAAGGGTTTATCAGGGTAGGGGTACAGGGTGTATCAGTACAGCGGTGGCAAGCTAGAGGGTGTATCAATACAGCGGTGACTAGCTTTCATGAGAAATAGAGTACACTTAAACGATGGGAAATCACATAGCAATGCATAGTTCGAAACGCTTTCCTGGAGCAGTAGTGATGACACAAAACGAAAACAATGGAGGACACAAAAAATGAGACAAAACATGTTTTGTTATGTTTAGCACAGCAGAAAAATACAAATAAGAACAAAACCAATGATTGTCATTAAAGAAGGAGTTCGAAATTTTGCCCCCGGACGTGATGCAAGCCTCCCTTCTCTGGCGTGTCGAAGATCTGCATCACGAATGGAAGATCACATAGAAGATGCATGATGTACGGTTCCTGCATCACGGTCAGAGTCGTAGTTTCAAACCCCTTCTTTGATGATGATCGCTGTCTCTTTATGTTGTTTTTTCTTTGTTTTTGCTGTACTCCGAGTAATAAACGTGTTTTCTAACCCCGTTTGTGTCCTTTCTTTCTTGACTTTTGTATCGTCACTACCGCGCGAAGAAAGCGTTTCCGGCTATGATTTGCTATGTGATTTCCATCGTCTAGGTGTACTCTATCTCTCCTGGAAGTTTGACACTCACTGTACTAATACACCCTGTATACAAGTAGAACCTTGCACTACAAAGGAATTAAAATTAAACAAATCATCACAGATAGCTCAGATGTGAAAATACTGAATTTCTTTGTCTAGACTCATGATTGACTTGTTTATATTCCTCGACCCGAAACATCTTCACTTGAATACAGTACTCTGTTAAGGTATGAAAAATATGCTCTTTTCTATATGATTGAGAAGGCGAGTAATCTCTTATAACAATCAAGTATTACCCCAGACAGCATCCAAAAAAATCTGAAATACAAGCGAAAGCTTTATTTAATCACAAAGTACGTGAGGGACTACAGTTTATGATTTCATTTCATTAAAGCCAAAAGCACGAAAGACATGTTAACTGTTTTTCTAAGTCTTAAAGATGATTAACGTTCTTGTTCTAGAAAACTGGACAAGGATTGTTTAAAATTAATCGTAAAACCAAAAGATCAATTAAACGGGACAGTATTTAGTTAATCATCATAAATGAGAAGTAACTAAAATGAAATCTTTTTAGTGATAAGAATTATAGTTCGAATATAATTTTTCAGCATTACATTTCTCAAGTTAGAAAAGAATGTAAAAAATTAGAAAAAGACAGAATGAGAAAGGATTAGGAAAATTTAATTAACCGACAAAATTTACAAGAATTAACAAACAATACTGGAAATATTTTATTTAAAGCTGTTTTTCTACGTACTTAAAAAGTTAATAGTTATCATAAAATTTTCAACTATATTCAGATTCATAATTGAGGAAGTTTTTCCAGTTTTGTTTCCTTTATAATTCGAAAAAAGGTATTATATATTCAGTTTGGTTTTGTTTTTCCGGTGTCTAGACGGAGACTATCATATGTAATATGTAATTTTATTTCGCTAATACAAAAAACAGCACAATTCTTAATGAAAAGCTGGTGGCTGAATAAGAAAATCTATTTTATGATTTGAGACTGTTGATTTCGTAATCTTACATGGATGATAATATAACCCAACTACATGTACTGTAAAAATGCAAAAAATACCACTTAAGGTTATGAATGAACGCATAATTTGCTTTTAATCTGTATTGCTAAAGTGTATACGTATGTCTTTAAAAGAATGAAAAAAGAGTATTGCATTATTAGTACAAACTGTGATTGCCCAATCATACTTGCTTTAGATCTTTTCTTTAAAATGTTTAGAAAAAGCAACGTTTTGTAACATATGATCAATGAAAACTTAGGAATTGAAGCACGTCGTATATCATTTATTTAGATGGGTTTAGAATATCAAATAACAAAGAAGAATGATCACTTCTATTTATTGCTGTCAGATTTTTCTAATATTTAATACTCGTGAATGTCACACTCCATCCCATTGCCCGAGGGAAATTACAGTAAAGGGGTGTATTTGATTCTTTTCATCCCTCCTTTTTCTCTTTTTTTCCCTAACATGAAAAAGAAAATCACTCAGAAACTTAAATTAGCCTCTGCTTCTGAGTTTTTTTCTTTAGTTAGTTTTTCTGATCATTTTCTTTCAACATACTCTGGTAAAGTAGGTGTTCCTTATTGCATTACAACATTCGTCTCCGTTAGTTAATAAGAATGTTTCTTTTCGATGGGTTTACTTGAAAGGAAAATTAAATTAAATTACGCAATTAAGTAAGTAAGCGATTAGCGAGCGTTTAAACCAACATGCCACTAAATTAGAATTCAGATGGTAAAACTAAAGATTGTAAAGCTTCTTCTGTATCCAGCTATTAAAACTGGTCTTTGTTATGATAATATGGGCTTATTTTCTAAATGCCCCCCAATGAAAGGAGCTGAGCGGATCCATTTTTTCTTGTTTAGATGCTTGTTAAAAAATTCGCTGCCTTAACGAACATTAAAATCCTAAACAAAATTTTGGTACTTTGGATTTATCCAAAATTTACGATTTAAATTTTCGAAACTACTCATGTTTATTACATGAATTCTAAGACCTAATTGCAGGAAATCTTCATAAACTAAACACCCACCGTGTCGTACGATTTCGGTGTTTTGTGGAGGTGGTTGTCTTACAGAACATATCTTTTGGTGAAGCTGTATAATAAATTTTATATACATTCTCACTCACACACTGATCACATTCAGGGGTGATCGTCTACAGGAAGCAGTCGCCTTTAGAGGTTTCATTACATAGTTCTTGGGGAGAACTAATACGTTTCTACAAATTTTCATTAAGTAAATTTTTTAATTCCTTTGCAAAATTTAAGCTTCAGCCGTAGCCAAAAACAAGGTAATGCAAATAATGGAAATGTTCAAAGTTTTACCAAATTTATTAAAATTTCCTATTTTAAACTTAGTTGGAGTAATAGATAAATGAAGTGCAAATAAGTTTAGTAGCAGTAATAATAATATATATTTCAACATAATAATTATTATAAATGTGTGCAATAATGAATTAGCATTATGAAAGTGGGGAGGAAAAAAAATACTTCAATTCTTTCGCCCTCTCTCTCTCTCTCTCCACGTATTGATGGTAATGCATGAAACACCGGGGTTCTGTAGAATGCTCTAAACATTTTTAGACAGAGATTGATATATGAGAATTATTTGATATGTTATATGCCTTTCCTAGGCACTTTGCAATATCTAGACAATCCATAGCATAACAAATGCTACTTGACCAAAGTGTGAAAAGAAGGTAATGATAAGGCTTTTATTTAAAATACGTACTTTCTACAGAACTAGGAGTGTTATTTAGAAAAAGTTATAAAATGGTGCCATCAAAATCTTTTATTTATTATTATTATTATTATTTCATTTAGAAGTCATCCACTGTAACACTCCTTAAAACTCCAATATGTTTTGCAAATCACCTATTTCCTTCCCGACATCAGTTATAGAAAATCTCACAATAGCTTCCAAAGAAACAGCGTGTAACTTCGTTTTCGAATTCATTTTCATTTTTTGACTTGTATTTCCAAATTTAGTTTAGAATTAAATTCACGTTCAATAGCATTTCCAGTTTTGAAACAAAGAGTGCACAAAATATCCATCTTATCATCTCTAATAGCATGGCTACAGAAAGTATGAATTTTTGTCCTGAGACCTTCTCCAAGCATGTACATTGCTGATCTACTTTAAATACATGTCAGGACTTCTATTCCTTCCAATCGCCTTTGGAAACGTAACTGGAGTCCTGAGTACGAATAAGAAGGGTTAAATTTACCCCTTATTTCTCACAGCGTACAGCCGTTCCAGCCATTCGGGATGCAGTGACCAGCACTTATAGTCTAAAAGGTAGAAAATAAAAAATAAATTAAATTAACTGAATAAGAACTAAACTTAGATGCTTTACAGAGAGTAGTAACGCGAAGATTGGTCATTTAGCACTAAGTATGTAGTGAGCGGAATGCAAAAAACTACACTACGTCTTCAAATATCAGCAAGGACTAAGCTTTGGCCTTAAAGGTAGACATGAACTAACTGAAAAACACTCGCGTGGTAGGATTTAAATACTTATACAGTTTGCAACCTCATTTGCATAAATTATATTCGCGCTTATTCTGGCCGTTTAAAATAGTGTTTTAAAATAACATATACGTTAGTAAAACTTAAACTCCTTACACTATAAACTAGTAGCAGAAATAAAATCTCTTCCATAAACATGTCTTCATCATAAACCATCGACTACAATCTCATCAAAGGTTTTTTAAACAGGTACCTTTTCTTAATTAATTCCATTTTTTGCATTGCTTGGGAAGTTTCTACAGTTTAATCTAGCTTCTTCCTCTATATTTATGTCTTTTAAAACATCTTCGGGTAGAGAAGACGCTGTGAGACTTACTTTAGGTTTGCAACAAAAAATCTCTGTTTTTCAGAAATTGAATGATACGCAGTCCTTCACTCCAGATTTGTTGCCCTGCTCCTAAATGCAGAGAATATGTTCAAAGACATGATTAACTCTTCCGACGCTACCTAGCTCTGTGAGGGGTGAAACTTCCCATGGATGATCGTCAGTGTTGGCCAAAATGCCTTCAATGTCGTCAGCACATTATTTGCAAACTCCCTATCATTCTCATACTGTAAAATAGATGGTGCTCCAAGCAACTGGAATACGTCCACTGGGTTGTAAACTACTTCTTTCGCCTTACAAAGCAGAAATTTTGAGACATGATTTTTGTACATCCTAGTAAGGTTTTCGTTGTTTGGATGAGACGGAAAACCAATGAGTTCTTCTTGTCAACGAAACTTAATTCAAGAAAGAACCGTAGGTTTCACAACAATACGTTTTTATTTATTTGGTGTAAATTTCTTTCAACATTCTGCCATATGTTCCATGTCCAGTAGCCAAATGAGTTTCATGTTTGAAGTACGTGAAATAAATTCTTTAATAGTATAAGGCAGCTTATTTTTAATTTTCCCAAACATCACCTCGTAGTGAGTCAGCAAACATTAATCCTTCGGCTCCTCATTTGTTAACATCCGATAAGTGTGTTTGATTGCGAACACACAATTTTTGCAGTATTAATTTAGTTTATCCAAACATTAACAGATGGTAGATCAAGCATACCAACGGCTTCTGGAGAACATAGAAGATGCATGCAAGTATGCATACAAAACTAAGCTTCATCGCAGTTATACTAAGACACACTGATGGACTCAAGAACTCAGGTCGGAACGAAGTATAGATCGTGCTTTGCGTAGGAGAGCTCAAGCTACTAGCGAGCAAGAATTGAGACTATTACGTATGACAGAATTTAAAAAGGCTAGAGCGCTGCATAAAACCCACATTTACCAAGCTAAGATTTCCTCTTGGCGTACCTGTTGCAGGCAGACAACAAAATCTTACGGACAAGCATTTAAAATAGCATTAACTCAAGTATTTAGGCCATTTAATATTCCACGCCACATGTTACAAACAGCGTCATCACAGGTGGAAGTACTTAAACATCTACTTGATAACATTTTTCAGGAAGTTAATCCTGCTCATGATAAGGAATTACATAAGATCATTACAAATAACTTTGATAATTACTATAATAGAAGACATTTTGATAACGAAACTGTCGCAACTGCTCTGGAGGTAGGACGTATTGTCAAGGCCCTGAACACTAACAAAGCCTCAGGTCCAGATAGGGTGGATAACAATCTCATCAGGATTATCTTTGACAAAATTCCAGAGCTTCTTATGGTAGCTGTCATAGCTTGTTGGAAAATTCGTCGCTTTCTCCAGGATACAAAAGTAGTAAAGGTAGCTTTATTCCTAAAACAAGGAAGGGATCCAGCGTCCCCATTCTCATATCGACCAGTTTGCCTTCTTCCATCATTTGGTAAACTCTTAGAAAGGATCATCTTGGCCTGCCTCCAGCTTCATCTTAATAGGATCCAGGATATCCATATTCAACAATATGGCTTCAAAGTGGATTTTTCTACACGCATTACAGCACTTGCTACAAATCATTACATCTAACAGAAGAGCAGACCGACATACGGCAATAGTTGCGCTGGATGTTAAATGTGCTTTTGATTCTCTCTAGTGGCCTGACATTATCCACAGCCTTGAACTAACTGGCTGTCCAGACACCTTAATGGATCTTAGAAGAAGTTACTTGGAGGATAGACATGTACAGGTCACCTTAGATGGAGAATGGCTATGAAATCCCTTAAGATAGGCTGCCCACAGGGATCGGGTCTGGGAGCGACATTATGGAATGTTGTAGCCAATTCCGTATTCCATCTCTATGACGGCAAAGAAGGAGTTTATTTACTGGCATATGCAGACGACTTTATCCTCATTGTATCAGGGAGAAGTGACTTGGAGCGGAGGACCCAAG
This sequence comes from Stegodyphus mimosarum, assembly GCA_000611955.2. Taxonomy (NCBI): domain Eukaryota; kingdom Metazoa; phylum Arthropoda; class Arachnida; order Araneae; family Eresidae; genus Stegodyphus; species Stegodyphus mimosarum. The sequence goes on along the minus strand of KK118072.1, from coordinate 351,903 downwards.
AGACCATTAACATTTTTGCAGAATGGGCAAAGGAGTACAATCTCCAAATTTCTGCAAATAAAACAAATGCCTTGGTCATTGGGTGGAAAAGCCCACTATGAAGGAACCTGTGCCTTAGACTTGAAGGGGTTTGTATTAAATGTGTAAATGAACTGAAATACCTAGGGGTTATCATCGATTGCAAGCTCCCACGGTTAGCGCACCTAAAACACGTAAAACAACGGATTACTACTTTGACAAATAGCATGAAAATGACTACCTCACTACGGTGGGGAATTCCAGGCAAGCTACTCAAGATATGGTATACGACTATCGCCGAAAGGATCATCTTGTATGGAGCGGTGATCTGGGGTACACAGATCCCATCACACATGAGACGTATGCTCAATTCTGTCCAGGGGCAGCAGCTCCTTATGATCTGCAGGTCATATCGCACATCTTCGACGGCAGTACTGCACGTAATAGCGGAAACTTCTCCTCTTGACTTAGTCACAGAAGGAGAAGCTACGATAGTGAAGGTTACCCGTCTTGGAATCACCGTTAATCTATGGGGACAAGAATACCTCACTTCAGCTTATGAACATCATAGTTCAGAAGATCCAGCGACAAATAACCTACAGAAGTATATCTCACTTATGAAACCAAATGGCCTCAATAGTGCGAATGGAATTTACACAGACGGCTCTGAATCTTTAGAGGGAACAGGCAGTGGCCTCTGCTATATCGAAAATAATAAAATCATTTACCAAAGGCAAAGGTAACTGGGTACTTTTAAATAAATTTTTCAGGCAGAGTTGCTAGCAATAAGAGCAGCCATAATTCATCTGTCCGAAGCACCTCTGGCATGTAATCACATCTGTACGGACTCAGCTTCAAGTTTAACTGCAATAGAAAAGACATCTGCTGCTACAAGTATTCCATTCAGACAACGGGTCTCATCTGCACTGGTTCCCCGCACATATTGGCATATATGGCAATGAAATGGCTGACCACATTGCCAAAGAAGGGCATGTTCTACCAGACTCCCAGAATTACCGGCTGCTAAATCGGTCTCTTTTCTCAGACAACAAATAATGTCTCAACTTATGACTAAATGGCAAGACGAGTGGAATAGAAGTGCCACAGGACGAAACGTATATATGTATATCCTTAGGGTCTCCCTGAACAGACATATTCCGCCTTACTATACCACTCACTTTTTGACGGGCCATGGCCCCTTTCCCTCTTATCTCTGCCGCTTTAAGATTAATGATAATGCATCTTGTGACTGTGGTGAAGAAGGCAGCCCGGACCACTTTGCATTTAGCTGAAATTTACTTAGCAATCAGAGACTCAGGCAGCAAAATGATAATAATAAGCCCATGTGGTACAAGAGCCTCCAATAGAATAAGCATGCAATCACGCGGCTCAAAAGCATTATTGACTGGTGTGCAGATAAATACTCTTAGCACAGGCAAACAATTTCGGCATAAACAGTTCATTAAGGGAATACTGTAAATGGATAGGAGATAGCCCATTTGTAATTGCACGAAGGTTATAGAAACTAGAATGTTCCATGTCTATGGTAGCACATTAGTACTGTGGTCTGGTACAATACATTGTTTAATGTATCTGCCACTGAACGTGCCTTGTAATATATCAGTAATTGTATTATATGTTGGTAATTATATTTTGGAAATTATGCATTAGTATTTGCCTTAGTAAGGGTCTTACATCATTTTAGCAACTGTGCAGGTTACTATTTAATAGTTTTTTGGCACTAGTCCGTGGTTGAGTTATAAGGTACAATAACTGTTTAAATATTAGCAATTGCATAATGCACTGGATTTTGTAAGATGAATCTGCATTTGAATAATGCTTCAGTTTATGCAAAAGGAAAAAAAATGGTAACTGAACAAAATATTAGTATGTAATCAAGATCGTATCTATTTAAGTTAAATGCAGATGGAATATTTTGCACATCAATTGTATAATGTAATAGCGACTATAATCTGTACTAGATATTGTAAGATGCAATTATTCAGTAACGTATGTGTATTTAATTAATAAGTGGGTAATAAGCATCATTAACTGTATTTCTTAAATAATGCACTTCTGTTATTTATCCGTATGTGTGCTGTCTGTAATATACTTGCAAATGTACTAAATATTCGTAACTATGTAATGTACTGGTATAACATATTTGCACAATGTAATTACGAGGTCTTTTTTATTATTTATTATTATGTAGTAATATTATGAAATATAGGTGGTTGGATAAAGTACTATATGCTGTAAAGTAAATTTGCAACTTTTGTAAAAGGTAAATTTGTGTGTAATGTAACAGTATTTGAATCAAGTTTTATATTTACCCAGGAATGAAGTTAAGAAGAAGATTGATAAACTGCACTTGTACCTGCTATATAATACATTTCTATGTAAAGAAGAAGAAGAAGAAGAAGATTGATAAAATGCACTTGTACCTGCTATATAATACATTTCTATGTAAAAATACTCATGAAGAATTAGTTTGATAATATATCTATGTAAAAATGCATAAATAATATAAATAGATCTGTGTAAAAATACTCGTGAAGAAGTAGATTGATAATACATTGTACTTGCACATGTTCCATAATGTATTTCTGTAATAATATGGTACAAGTAATTGGTCTGTGAAGTGTTGGTAAATGTCTAGTGCATAGGTATAAAGTACAGGTATTGGAAACATACCTTAGTTTCATAAGATGTAATTATTTTTGTGTAATGTTTTAATAGCACAGTTATGTTTTAGTACTTATTCAAGAATGTATTAGCATTTATTCAAGAATGTCCTATGTATTTGTATTCTGTAATTGCTTCACATATATGAATCTATTTTTTATTTGTATTATGTATTAGTAAGTATACATGTATTATGCACGGTGTGTAAGAGCTTCGTCTTCCTAAGAAACACAGTGCCATTAATATCTTTAAGGACCTTAAACTGTACTAGATAGTAACCAATTCTGTAACCAATTCTGTATGGATAATTTAATACTCCGGGACGGAAGCCAACTCAGCGGATTTCAAGATTTCAAGTTCATCTAGACAATTTATCGTACAATTGTTTGTTGCATGTCTAGCGACCATGATTCCTTCCCTATCAATATCTTGTTCTTCCATTCCCGTGCAGCATAGTATAGAACTAATTTTTTTAAGAAATTCATGTATGAATATCGCGTGTTTTGACTCCATCAAACAGAGCTTAAATTGGAAATTATAAATTCTGACCCTTCGGCGAACGTTAAAAGTCACGTGCCTTGCCATTCAAAACGAACAGGGATTTATTTCATACTTTGCAAGTTTGTCATTCGGCTTTGTACAGAATGCCTAGGAAATGTACGAAAAACTAATATTTCACCTTTTGCCTAAACCTACTCTAGCATTTTACAGAATGCCATATTACAAACTTTGCAGATAACATGTACAGGGTGTTTAAAATAGCATGACCATTTATTTTCCAATCACAAAAATCGAAGAACCCATTTCAGTTATTGGAATGTAAGTAAAAGGGTAACCTGCGCTAACAACAGGGGAAAACAGATACAGAAAATTATATCACGGTTACAATTACCATAGATCTATATCGTGAATCAAACAATGACATGGCCGTTCAGTGAAAATACGAGAAGGCGAACAAGAAATGAAACAAAAGACGATTGATTGCAAAGGTAAGCGGAGACCGTTTAAATAAATATAAAGTTCATAAATCAAAATCGTTCATCAGAAGTTAAAAATCGTTGTTATCATGGTCACGCTGCCTATGATTAGTGACAGAGTTAAAAACGCCCGACGCACAATACAAATTAGTTGTGGACATTTCATCTGAGTTTTTTGCTTTTGAGAGACTGTGTTTCTGCATTTTTGCGCTATATGTTTAATTTCTGCCAGCTTGAGAAACTGTAATTTTTTGGCTTTGTGGTCCTCTTGCAGTCGATAATTTAAATTCTGACGCGCCTGTAAAATTATTGAATCAGATCCTTGTTTAGTATTTAATTCTGTACAGGTACATGTACAGGCATAGGTAAAAGTAAGGGGGACCCCAGCGATGTATCATGGGTCAACTGGTAATGCCTTCCCACAATAACTAACTCTTTAAAAAGGGGGGATTGCCAAGTTTTATACTGTATTTAACTGTGTCGTGCCTTACTGCTTTTCAATCTTTGATTTAAATCGGACTAGTCTATTTATTTGCATCGCCACGATATGTGATCCTTATGGCACCAGCGCATTCAGTTATTTCCATATTCTGCTTAAATAAAAAGATTGTTACAACCTTTTTAAGACTTCTTCGTTTAACTTAGGCATAGAGATAACTCGCTTCACGTCACTTAAATTTATAGGCTTAAAATTAGCATTACCAGATCAAGTGTAACCCAATATTGTGAACAATTGAACTTTCTATTAATTGCAGAAATGTACAAGTATTTTATTAATTTTTTAATTCATTATTTGTTAACTTAATCTGATTTCACACGTAGGTAATTAGAAGAAATTTATTATCACTCACCTTAGTTTAAAAAAATCAAATAAACTCAACTTGGTAGGAATACACAATTTTAAAATCTGATGATTTAGAACTTCGATCCCTAATTTTCCCCCCAAATGGCAAACCCTCAGCCGATTTCGGATTGGCCACTACTAAGGCCACATGTTGTGGTCACTTTACTGTACAAGCACCTAAAAGGTGGGCCCCCTTTTGCCTCCTATGAAAGGACGGGCAATTACAACCATCTCTTCTCCAGGATTCGAACCTGGGCTCTGGGTGTCCCAGATGGCTCCCCTAACCACTAGACCGTCTTGGCGGCCCTCGGAATCTTAATATGATGGGCTATTTAAAAACGTTTGGTTAGATTTATTTCATTATGGCAAAGCACTCGAGGGCTATTTGCTTATGGGAAGGGATGCCTTATGGAGGACTTTCTTATGGACTTATGGAGGATTTTCTAAGGGAAATTGACTCATATAAACATGAGAAAACTTCAAAAACGCCCATGAGACCAGCCCGTTCGCGGGAATCGAGCCACTGACCGAACTATCAGTACTCAGCGACTTTATCGCTAGGCCGTTGGTGGGCCTATTTAAAAGCCATGTAGTATGTTATAGCTTCTGCAATATAAAATGTCTAGATGATAAGTTGTTACTTTGTAAAGTCTTTTGGATTATCGAGGTAGAAACGTGAAAAATGCGCAATGTCCTAGCCGGGACTTGAATTCTGCACCACTCGAATGCGCGTCGAGTATGCTTTCAATTACACCACGAAGGCATGCGGAAAGAAGGGAGAAAAGGCCTTATCTACTTCCCGTTTTAAAAGGGGACTGGGGATTCGCCACCCATATCTTGGTGGTGGCGAATTAGAGCTCCGCACATTTTTTAGTTCGGGCGTCGTTTGTATAATCATTAGGATTATCGATGTAGGAACGCGAAAAATGCCCTCGCCGAGTCTGGAACCCTGGAACTGTCGAATATGAGTCGAGTTATGCTTCCAATTACACCACGAAGGCATGCAGAAAGAAGGGAGAAAATGCCTTATAACTCGTATTAAGTTCTATATCTAATAAGCAGCTAAAAATTCGAAGACATTTCTCACCGTCAGTAACTAAGATAAAATTCTCAACTAAAGGACTAGGGTGTCAGTAAGTATTGACAGAGAAATAATTATTTACAAAATACAGAAGGAATAAAAAATTTTTAACTATGTGTGCTCTGAGCTTAAACTGTAACATATACTTAATTTTTTTATTAGCAAAATAAAACACATTTAAATGTTGTTCAATTCACGTTTTTATTGAGCATAGAACTTATTCAAAGGAAACGAAAATTACTGCATTATTCCTTTACGTACTTCCTTTAAAAGCACTTCTATTAGTGAAGAAAATAGATATTTAGGCGCAACTTACAGATTTCAAAATAATTTTAAAGCAAAATTAAATTACCATTTTTTACTAAAGTGTAAAGCAAAATCTTATTTTCCTTCTTTCATTTTCTTTCTGAAAGGACTAGGCTTAAAACAGTGAATTATTCTGTTTGGATGCTTAGTTTTAGAAACTACATAAAAAGTGTAATTTATAAATTTAGCTCCTTTCACCTTTTTCTTAACATGCCATCAGGAATATTTCGAAATTATTCATTAATGTTTTGCTGGCTTTCGGTACATAGAAGAAAAAAAATAATAAATGTTCTTTTATTTGATGTAACTTCGGCTCTTTTCAATAAAGCATGATTAAATTATCTAAGGTGAAATTCTTAAAGAAAATCGAAATTAGTAAAATACTCTTCTATATTTCGCAAGCTAATTAATATTCGTTTCCAACAATAATATATAGCATTTTTTCTCGTGTTCTTTATCTGAAAATTTCAGCGTTCATTCTGTGATATTAGAAAAATATTAGCAGAATAAACATATGAATTACTTATCTTTTAGACGTAACTAATTCTTCATTTTAAGCGAAGAGCATAAATATTCTATACATCTGAAATGTTTATGAAAGACAAAAATCTGCGTTGCAGCTCATGTTTACATCCTAGATTTTTGCTTCCTTTTTTTCATGAAGTTATTGATTTATTTAATAATATATTTCTTTTTTCTTTGATGCGGGCGCTTTCTGAAGTATTCATAAACATCATAAATACTTTGAATGATATTTTTAAGTACTTCGTGTGAATGTTGTCTAGCAAATATTTGTGAGAAATTAAAAAGATCTTTTACACAGCGAACACGGAAAAGGCGTGAAGTAACCAGAGCTGTTTGAGCAGAACAAGCTGAATATACAGAAAGAAACTGCATACATGCAGTTGTTGTAAGGTATTTGTACAAAAAATAGCCATCAGCATGTCGCAAATGTAAGGCATTTATGTCAATGGACCCAGAAAACTGTTCAAACAAATCAGTAAGCTTTAAGTCTAGAATCGATCAGGAGAATTTAATTTTGAAGTACGTATCATTCAAAGTTACAAGTCATCTAAATACCAGGTAAAGAAAGTATTCCTGAATCCCTCCGTATTGGTAGAAACAATGTAGTAAACTGATAAATTAGACGATAACTTTTGTTATGAATTTCAATCTATTCCTCCTCTGCTGTATTCTGCAGTCATAGGCATCTTCAATCGCATGAATTGTGACCTGCTAAATGTTGGAGGCATGTCAAATATTTGCTGTTATAATAAATAACTTTTAAAGTGCAAAAGTCATCTTTCTCTTTCAAATGTCTTCAGTGCCATCTATCTTTAAATTTACAAACTACTTTATTTCAGATACAAACTATATTCGCCTTACAGTATTTGTTATATTGTAAGTTTTTGGAACCTACAATGTTAACTGATGAAAGCCGTGAATAAAATTCACTTACTAATTAAAGATAAACTTAATAGTTAATACAAAAATAATCATACAAGTGCTAACCAGTCAAATAACTTAGTGATCGTAAGTGATAAATAGATTGCTTTGTGTATTCAAAACTCGGGACCGAGCTTGTAAAGGATCGGATAAAGGATAAAACGATATATAAGAAAAACATACATAGATATAAAGAACATAAAATAAGTTTCAGATTAAATACAAATTTATTCAGACTCCTAAAGATTTAATTAAATTTCATATCATTGGTAATTACTTTGGCCAGTTACTTATTTCAGTTACACAAAATGAATTAATCAATTTATTTATATCATTTTCACATTTAAATTAAGGCTTTTCTACTTCATTTTTAATTAACTTAATGATTTGGTACCATTTTTCCTTTATGACCCGATTAATTTAAAGTTAACCAGAACTACCGCAGTAAATTCTAGAATGGTCAAAATACATCACTTTCTTCAAGGTTTACCTCTAAAAATACAACATCTGTACTAAGGATAATTTCACAAAAAAAAAGAAACAAACTATATTTTATACCATAATTAACTTAATAAGATTTTCCATTTTAGACTCTGTAAGGAAAGAAATCGGAAGGGAGCGAATTTTCAGACATTCATAATTAATTTACAGTCAAAAGTTAAATAAGAAGAACATGGTCCGAATAAATATTTAAGAATTAATTTAAGGTCCAAAAAATGAATACACGGGAATGTCTTATCTGTAACGTAGACAACATGAAAAAGGCCCAGAAATGACTTGTCGAGACCTTATATTCCTGAAAAAACCGTATCATCCGGAAGAAGGGGGGACTGAAGACTACTTTACTTCATATTCATGAACTCCGCCCGAAGTTAGGAAGAACGATCCTTTCAACGCCCTTAAGTAACGCTTCAGCAATCTCAACAAGTGAGAACGTCTGCATCTGGTTTTCCATTGAAGAAAATTTTTGCCACTCGTATACTGGAGAAGAACTTGCAAAATTCGCCGCTCGGCTGTCGAAATAGGATCTCACATCACTGGGAAACGTAGCCTATTCAGCTAGGAAATTTTACAGGAACGCTGGAGCCGATTATCATCATTCTACGATACTTAAAAAAGTTTCTCGATTATTCGGGATGCCAACAATCATAATTCCATCTTTCGGTTTTAAGTCAAAACTCAAATGGAACGTCTTGGCAGCTCACTGCCTTAGCAGATCAGGGCAAGAACGGCTACATCATAAAGACGTCAAGCAAAATTGAGATCCAACCTCTCACTTCCAGATGAAGACCAAAAATGTAAAACTTTCAGAAGAATTCGATCAATAATTCAGAAGATCGACACCCAATATCCTCTTCCCAATTTAGCTAAAACACGCGGTCGAAGAGCATAATTACCGCTTCCCGCCGTAAGTACTACTAGAAGACAAAAACTGCTTCTCTTTCTTCATCACAAGAACACCAAGTACTAAATCTGAGTGTCAGTCGTAAAGTCATTCAAAACTCGAATCTTCTTCGTCTCCTTCACAAACACGCTTCCCATAATGACATCATTTATCGCCCCCCATTCTGGGACTAAATTTCCGTTTTACTCTGAATGACCGAAATAAGGCTCACCAACGCATATGCACCCTTCTTTCACTTAACCAAAAACCGGACACTCCGATCGCCAAAAACAGATGACTTACAGCGAAAGTGAAGTGGCAACCTCTGACTTACACGTCGCGTGAAACTTGTCTTAAATGTCAACGGTACAAAAGAAATTTGTTCTAGAACTTTTCAAAGGACAAAACAACCCTGCGAAAGCATGACTTAGCAAAATTCGCCTCCCTTCCCAAATTCTTTTCACAATGAACAGACATTTAAATAAGGGAAAATAAATAATAATTGGTAGAAGCATCTGTTTTTCCCCAAATTAAAGCATTTAAATAATGATTCAGAATTAAATAAAATTAAGATTTTCTAACTAAGAAAAATAATTAGCCTGGTTCTTTATAATGAGATCAAACAATTATCTACACAACAATATAAGCCGTACTCCAAATGCTGAGAATTCCTAAGAACGCTAAGAACTTTCTGACTTATTTAGCACTTGTACATTTTTGTCTTACTTTTGAAAATCTGTGTGCTATTAACAAAACCAGACAATTATTTACTATAATATGAAAATGATTAAATTAAATTGCAATTAAAATCGCTGTAAAATTATAGTTAATAAGAATAAGATGCATTTGCAACAATATATAAAGTAATTACAATGTAATTGCAATTATAATTAAGTTATTATTAATGCACTTGCAATTACATTGTCACTGTTAATTACTGATACATTTGCATATTTGCACACATGGATTGTGTACTGTAGTCTTATACATGTGCCTTATTACCACTGAAGCTGGAATATTATTTTTATACCTTTCATGAATTTTAAAGTCATATCTTAAAAAGTAAAGAAATTTTCTTTAAATGAAATTTATTTTATTTCATAACTTCAGATTTTCATAGTTTAAACTTAGGAAATTAAAGTTTATGAAATTTAAACATAATTTAAACGCCTTGGGAAAGAGGAAATATATCAATTCAGAATTACATTTTACATGCGCATTTGTGTTTTTAAGCTAGCTTACAAAACAATAGTGTTCAGAATTTCCCCAATGTAATTCAGAATTGCAGATACCAATAGAATTGAAAACTTGCTCACTAAGCTAAGGCTAAAAGCACTCGATCTCTCTGCTGAAATAGCTAAACTGTTTCGCGCAGTTTATTAGGAAGTTCTTAAGTCAGTTTTCGAAACAGAACTTTGAAATCTTTGCTAGCTCAAGCTTAATAGATGCGTGTTTTCTGCTCTTGATGTTGAAAATTTCACTCACGAAAGGGTTTGAGACTAGTTTAGTTAATTATGACAAAGTACACTAGGGTTATTTGCCCCAGAGGAGGGATGCCTTTGTGGAGAACGTTTTTAAGGGAACTGACTCGTATATACTTTAGAAATGGAGAAAACCACAAAAACGCCCGTGCAGCCAGCCCGTTCGCCTGGAATCGAAACCAAGTCGGAACTACCAGTATTTAGCGATTTTACCGCTTAGCCGCTGGTGGGCATCTCACGGAAGAGAAAAAAGATCGAGAATTTTCTGATAAAATCGCTCATAATGTTTCCACCTCTACAAAACAGCATTTGTGCGATGTACCACATTTAGCTACATTTCGCCAAATGTAACTGAGACGCTGTAGATTCTTGTCCCAAATAACAAGTGATATCTCAGTTTCTTTTCAAGGTATTTGAAAAACTCCAGAGATCATACACACAGAGTATGCAATGCTAGTATAAACTTTACACACAAATTAAAAATATTGCAAAATTCTAAAGAGATACGTGTTTATGATGTGTAAAGAATCCTCAGTATTCATAGCGGAGAAGTAAAATTCGACCTTTAAAACAAGCTACAGGATATTCGCATCTTTTTTTCGCCAAAGTTCCAAAGTAATCTCTTTTTTGGTTTCAAATTTGGCATTTAATGTTCACTATTCAAACACCATATGCTGGAGTTAGTTGTATAAAGCGTTTCATGTAAACAAGTGGTAACGGTTACAATGATTTCCACGATTCGTTTTTTATTTTTTAACTTTAGTAAGCCCACAAAAGTAGTTGAATTCGTAATCGATAGTCAAGCTCATAATTTAATTCACTTATATAATCCAGCAATTTGGCAAATTAAAAACTCTCCTACAGATCTGATTATTTGAATTCTAGAATGAAATGCTCTAACTCTTAGATAATAATTAAACCAGGTACAGCCATTTACAAAAATAAAAGCTATACATATATAAAACAGACAAATCGACAACCTCGTATGCGGCGTAGATTTTGTAAAATCCCAATAGATTTCAAGGGCAAAACGGGTTCCCCTTCATCAGGAGCAAAAAATTCTGCAAAAGTGAGAAAGCGAATGTCGATCATATTTATACCCTACAGGCGTCCAGTGGAAGAGCCGATAGCGCCATCTGTCGGCAGAAATAGTAACGGAAAATGAAGGGTTAAGTTAGTAGAATTTTGAAGGCAGACTGGATTGGAACTGAAGTCATTGACTAAACAGGATAAATTTTGTGAATGTGAAAAGCTTCGAGAAAATCCAATTCCCTAATAGCTTTCTGGATAATTTTAGCAGAACCCAAATCAAAATTGTGATTGAATTTCCAACTATGAATTCCAAATCTACGCCGAATACAAGGTTGTCGATTTGCCCGTTTCATTTTCCATGTCGGCGTGTTTTTCTTGCGTCTATACATATATATTTATATCTGATAAAACTGTTTTAATCATTGCAGGTGCATGTGTGATTTGTTAAGACCACGGAATATTCATCAAATTTTCAGTTGCATGATAATCCTAAAATATTATACATCCCGGGAAGTTTGTTTGCCTGATCATTTGCAGTGTTGCAGCACTAATTAACAAAGGTATCCTGTTTCTGTAACTCTGCATCACTGGCCATTTTTATTTAAATTAATCTGCAATTTACGTATTAAATTAGGTTTTGCATTTTGCAGTGTGTATATATTTTGCCAAATAAATACCTTACGTTGAGCAAAGTTGTACCCATGCATTTTATGATGCATGCCTGCTTGTGTCCCTAATTTTGTTCTGTATTCCACTTCCTGAAAATTTACTCGACTTTCTAAGGAGAAGTTAATGATAATCAACAAGTTTGGAAATTTAATTTGTGCATCATTCCATAGTAATGGTAATTTGAGGTTCTTGATTCTACTCCCAGTCAAAACAATTTCACTGTGTCTTCCCTAAAACTCGCGGCCGGGAAGATTATCTCTTGATAGCACTAACACTTCGGCTAAAACGCGGTTTCAAATAAGCGAGCATCTTAGCTTTTCCAGTCAACCAAATATTACGATGCTCAGAGCCTTTCATGTTGGATCGCGCAAGAAGATTGATTCGTCTTTTTCACAATTTTAACTCATTGCATCTTTGGTTTTTAAATTTATTTTTATTATTGCCACATTATAAGATTATTTTATCTGCCTTTTAACACAGGACCTTTCTCTCTAATTAGAAAAACGTTTAACATGCCAATTGCACTATTTGTTTGATAGAATATGAGAAAGTAGTTTCTGACTATTTATCTAAGAACATGGAGGATATTGTGGAGAGATTCCTAAAGGAAATTATCTGATAGTTAAGTTACATATGTGAGGAAACTGCCCAGTTGAATTCTCAAACCTGCAAGAACTAATCTTTGTCGAATTAAAATATTACCAAAGTTACCGAAATATGTCACGTATACCTATTTAAACAAAAAATATTGAATAAAGAAAACTCCTACTAAAATTATGGCTACACTGTAAATTTTAGGTTTTCGAAGGTCATTAATTTTCCAGGAGCCATTAATCCAGTTTTTAAGTCTCTTCAATATCTTTCAATTTAATGTCAAGGTTTGAGTCAACTGAATGTTTGATATCCAGGAAGTCTAGAACACGGTAATATATCTAATGCTATGGGAGAAAAAAAATGCAAACATAGTATAATTGTTTGAAGACAATTAGAGACGTAATAAATCAAATTTAACGAAGTGTGAAAGCCATGAGATGGTTTCCGGATAAGATATCTTCTAGAGCTTGGCCAAGCCCTCGAATAGAAGGATATGGAAGACTTTTTTTAAATTTTTGAGAATTAATGACTTAGATAATATGAAATTAACAAATTAACGCTTGGTGTAGCGACGAAGTTTACGTCCAACCTAATGACTTTCACAATTACCAGAAAGGGTAATAAATAAGCAACGAAATGCTATCTGAATATTGTAATATCTATGCGCATCCAGAACCTCATCATTTGGTGTGCAGTATATTCAAAGCAAAAAACTGACCAAAAGTTTGCAAGAAGCTACTATCAAAATAAGGATTATATGCAGACGTTAGAACAAGAAATTCCATTTGATGCTTGTGGTCAAAATGTGATTTACCGCTATCGGTGGGCTCACTAGCAGCGAAGCGCTAAAGCCGCTAAACACTATTAGTTCGGTCCGGAGTTCGAACTCGGGAAACAGGCTGGCTGCATGGGCGTTTTCGTTCCTTTTCCCATGTTTAACGTGTATACGAACACGTTTTCCTCGAATTTGTTTCCGCGTTTAATTATCCACGAAGGCAACCCTTCTTTAAGCAGATAGCCCTCTAGTGCTTTGCCAAGTCCAACTAAACCAAACCATTGTCGCTGTTGGTTCATTAAGATGGAGTTCAACCGTTATAAACCGCAGAGTGTTTTATCGTCCGGAAAAATTTGGCAAACGAGGAAATTAGCTAGATAAGAAATACAATCACCTAAAATCGTATTAAAAGACCCCCCATATAACCTAAACTTTAATTTTTGCTATTATTTCATATGCGTTATATTAAAACCAAAGTTTAAAACAGTGCTTTAAGTTAATATGCGCTACAAAAATAAGGAATTACTTGTGTAATTGCTTATTTTTGCTACAGAAATGTAAATTATGATGTGTTCAAATCGAAAAACTGGCATAATTGGAACTGTGTAAAGTATATTTTAATTTTATAACAATTATTGTAACTTCAAAGTGCTTTCCTATTAATTCTTATTTCCACTTACGACTCCCTACCATAATGTGTTTTTAGAATCGCATTGAATGCAAATGAGTTAGAAGTAGTATTTAATGAATGTTTAATTTACTTCGTGAGAGAGAGAGCTAGGAATCCTGAGTAGCGCGTGTTTGCCTTCCGACTAAGTCTCTTTTGAAGTTTTTCTGCTCGGCCGTATATTATGTGCATTTTGATGTTCCCTGGCTAGTTTAAATTAAGGGCTAACTACGTTAGATACTTGTGTTTAGCTTCGGCTAAGTCTCCTCTATTTAGCTTATAGTTTAGTCTCTTATTTCTTATTATGAGTTAAAGCCCGAGTAGAGGCTTTCTGTAAGCCCGAGAAGGTTCCAATTGTTATTTTTATTTGACTGAAATAAAGGATATTTTAACCCTTCTCGAGTCTACCTTTTAGTTGTCTGAACTCAGCGATAAGTCGCTCAGCAATTCTCTAGATCCCTCGATATTTACTTTAAACAAAAAGAATAAGGAACCCTACAACTGCTTCCTTAATTTGAAGCACAAAATCTGCCATAAACAAATTTACTCTCGCATATATCTCTATATCTTAAAAAAAGTAAACGTTTAAAAGACTTCACGCATAAAATTTCATTTATTTCTTGGTTAACTAAATTAATTTTATTTGATTATCTCCTATACTTTACTTTCTGTCATGTTATCGGGCCTTTCTTTTATTTCTTACTCATTTAATAATTGTGAAAATAAAAGAAGACTTGAGGCATTTAGCTAAATTTAAAGCTCCTTTAGGTTCATTCATTGCTTGTTTTGCCTCTCTACAGCTCCTGAAATAACATGCCTAGTTAAATATCTTAACAGTTTTTTAATTATGCATTATGAAATTCACTGTTGAGATTGACTAAACAAAATTTTCGAAATACATAACAAGATATACTTTTTAAAACTCTTCCTCTGAAAATTAAAAATATTACTATATCTACTCTACTGGTAATTCATTAAGAAGGGAGTTAAAACAAACTCACAGTAGACCCTGTTTGAGTAATGTGATAATTTTGTATATATGTGTATAGTTTCAGTTTATTCCGAGTCAGTATATGCTAGAAGAAAGCATTTTCGCGTGCTATGTATATGCATCAGACGTTTGAAAGAAACGCTATTCCTTATTCAATGCATTTCGGATATATGTCATCTAGGAAAAAATAGTTTTAATGGAAAATTATTTTTCAGATCACGTCCGGATCTGCAGTTCAAATAAATCGATTTTTATCATCGTGCAGAAGTAAAGATGCAGCCTTACCATCGGAAATTGCTTTTCCTTAGTGTTTTTTCCAGCGTTTTTTGAGCTGAATTTCCTCCCTTTTTACGATTGTTCTTTGAAACCTGGGTTATGCGGCTTTCTATGCAAAAATGATATTTCGGATCAGCTATAGAAGCTCCTAACTTTATAACCATAAGACGAATGGGTAGTTTTATGGGGCGTGAATAACAATTGGGACCATGTCCTCGCTGTGGAACCCACAAACAGTTTTACCTCCTGTTCAAACTAGAATACATCATCAATTTCACATATTTTTCAGCATTAGACCTCATGCATAAAATTTAGCAATTCTTTTCTTCAATGCTTGTCTGAAAAGCATTTTGAAAGAATTTTGATCAGGATACGTAGAAAATTTAATATTGATTTAGTTTGCGATTTGGAACACAGCTTATACTCATCTTAAAGAATTTTTATGCATTTTATATTCTGATGTGAATTTAATGTGTAAATCGTATTTTAATGTAATGAAAGAAGTATACTTAAACAAATATGTTTGGTAAACACTTAGTTTAATAATAAGAGAACGAAGATTGTTTTATTCAAAGAATGCAGAATAAACTTAACATCCAAAGATTTTCGGGATTAGATATGCGAAAAGTAAAATTGCACACCATTATTTCATAAACATATTATAAGATTATTTGAAAGTGTGTATAAATCATCAAAGAATTACATGTTGTTATCCTACTTTCAATTAAAACGTTTTAATAATGGACGTGTTAGTTAAACTACAAAGTTACGAAACTAGCATCTGGCAGTGAAAAACTTTCGAAGAGCTTCTAAATTTTCTGATAGTAAGATTTCAATATAATTTCTTTGACTGCATAAGTATTTCATATGTAGCAAGTAAAACGCGCATAATTACAGTGTCACCTGTTAGGTGCTCAAGGCTATTGCCAATAACAAGCGTAATCTAGCGCTCCTTGCCACGAGGAATTTCGTGGGCTTGGGCTGACTACGTCAGACAAGTCAGCATAAGCAACAACGACAACAACAACAGAAAGCGCATTCACGAGCAGATCTGGATAGTTTAAAAATGTGTTTTCTCTTAAAGGCATTGTTACGAAACTGACGGGCATATAAATTTTCAATCTTTTAGTACATACATACAAATTTAATATGATAATAAAATGCATTTCTGATTCTTTTGCGCCTCCTATTGCTTAATATATATAGAATTGCAATATATACAATGTGTGCAGTACAGCACCTGTATTTTTATTTTCGCAAATAAGGGCATAAAAAACATATTCAAAAATATATATCGAAAATGATCATTATGGTTTTGCTTTTAATCGGTAGATCTTAAAAGTTACGTTGCGTAACACAATGATGAGTACGTGAATGACAGACTGCAGTAAAAAGGTTGTATGTAGGGCAGTAAAAAGATATATCCGTGATTTGCGTCTCACTATCCAACGGCTTCGGAATGTGGTGTTAGTGGTGAGATGTTTTCGTGATTAGAGTGTAACGGACTGGAACTGAGTTTTTCTTCTTGACGAGTGTCAGATGCATTTGCAGAGTGATTTCGGACGTGTTACAAACTGGGGAGAGCAAAACACACATAATAGGTCTGGAACAACCATGAGAGGCATCGGTACAAAAGTAGTGAATAATTGGTGCGGAAGGACATCATTCGGAATAGCCTCACTAACCTACACAACTTTACCAGTGCAATTATTAATACTGGAGTATTGAGAGATGAGGTTCTGAATCATTATGTCAAGTTGTTTAGGGGTACAATCAATAAAAAACTTCCTCGAAATGAACATTAATGCTTATCTTCATCCTGCTAGACTTGTGACCGATTATCTGGAGGAAAAGAATCCGTTGGATTGAATGTCCACCATATTTTACGGATTAAAATCCGATACATCATTTTTGAAACGAACTAGGACAGTAACTTTCTCTCCTGCAGCACCCAGTTAGAGCCTCAAAGAGGTATTCATGGTGAATGTATTTTGTTGCCGCAGGAAAGTACTGGACAATCTAATACACAGCATGCAAAATCGTTGTAAAGCTTGCCTTTCGGTCAGGAATGACTACACACCATATTCATGTTATCATGTATCCCTAAAAGTTCGTAACAGCAGCATTTATTTACACCATTTCTTATCACATTTCTTACGTTTTTATTTAAATTTATTTTTTGCAGGACCAGGTAGTTCTGCACTTTGAATATATGTCAGGTATGACAAAATAACTATCTTACGCAAGTTCCATATTATAAACTGCAAAATCATTCAAATTGCATGAGTTCTTATAACTTTTCCTTTAATTCTTTCCGTAGGTCTACTTACAGCAATACAGATTTTTCGTTTATCAACAACTGGCATGATTGTGTGGAAGCTGATAGATTTATAGAACTATGACAAAAAAGGAAACGAACGTTTTCAAAAAAAAGCGTGAATGTCTCGCAAGAATGCCTGTACGTAATTTGACAAATTTCACAATTTATGTAAATTTCAATGCAGCTTGTTTATTTCAGCTTTTTCATTTTTTTGTGATCAAATATAAATGTTCTATAGCTTATTTCTTTAACTGGAGGGACACAGTTTATTTACGAATTTTATTTAATTGAATTGACGCATTTTATTTACGAATAAAGGAATTCGGTAAAATGTTAGTAATTTTTGTTTTTGCTTTTATTTCTAGAACTTAAATAAACAATTTTAGTAAACCTTGTCAAAACTAAAATTTGCATGATTTAAATTTAGTCTATGTTAATGGAGTTTTCGAATATTCGAGAGGGTTATGGTATCGATTACCTCAGGTTATTCAATTTCTACTGTACTTCTAACTTAGGTCACACTTTTTATTAAAAATTTGAAGGCATAAAATTACGGTGTGGCTTAAATCCAACGATCAGGTCTTAAAAAGAAAAATGATTTTATAACAGATATTTTTAAATACCAATTGTATTTTTTTTTTATTTTTCAGTTTTTTGATACTAAAATCCTACTGGACTTACGTACGAGGGCAGATATTTTTTATTACTCTCTCTAATTTTCCAATTTTAAAATCCTACGCCTACTGGAATTTGAAATATACGGTATTTTATGCATAGAGAATATAAAACTCTGACCGGTTATATATCTCAGAGAATTCTACTCTTCATGCAAATTTCAGAGTTTTGTGCTCTTGCTTCGTAGTACAGCAATTTCAGTGGACAGTTATAAGAAATTACATGCGGGAAGAAGGACCATATTTTTGTGCATTCTGGAGTCATTAGGATATATCAATGCAGGAGTGCAATGCCTTCATGGGTAACAGGAAAGGATCATTACAATTTCTCATGCCTCTTGAGAATAATTATATAAAATCTCCATGAATTGATCTTCTGGAATTTTAAAGGTTTCTAACTAAAGATGAACATCACTAGCCTAAGTTTAAAAAAATCATGCAACGATTCTCTTCCTACGCCATAGATCTTTGTCAACTAGTATTTCTTTATGCTGCATACATTTAATGAACGTATAATGAACATGAATATGTTCAAAACGATTCTTCTGGTGAGCTTTATAAATTCTAATATAACCTGCTCCAGCATACCATTTAAAGTACCTTTTTCAATACTGTTTTGGTTTCGTTCAAAATTATTTTCCATATTCCCAATTTTTGCATTCCCAAATCTCTGAGCTCTCAGATTCTTACGCACAGTGATTTTTGATTTTATTCTCAAACCATTTGACCCCCTTCAGTATTATTAGTACAGTTCATTTATAACCCGTTTTTATTATATTTATCTCATTATATTTCACTCTTCTTTTTAGTCGCATCAAAACAAATGTTCTCAATTTTATTTCTAAATTTCAAATTCTATTGAAATTATATTTTAATCGCCTTATGTCCTAAATCATTATTTTTAATAAATACTGGACGTGGGCTGTACAGTGGGATTGCACTATGTACTATATTACGTAAACTCTAGATCCTTCGGAAAGCATCAAATGCTCATTTTCTCAAGCTTTCTTTGCAAACTCTCATGAAGTTTTCCAAAATAGATTAGGGTTATTTAGTATGGGAAGGCATTACCAGTTGATCTATGGTACATCGCTGTGGTATCCCCCATACTTTTACCTTTATACCTGTATCTGTGTAATGCTCTTGTCGAGATACAAGCTCCCGACTTCACGATTACGATCGCTACAAGTTACACTGCGAAAGCATGCGGAAACTGAGGAGAAAATACCTTATATACTCCCCTTTTTAAAGAACGACTAAAGATGAGGAGATCTAGTCACAAAGTCCTTGTAATGATGAATTATCATCAACCACCGTTTTTAGCTCAAGGCGTCAATATAGAAAGTTTTAGGATTTCCGAAATCTGACTGAAGAGAAACTGATGAAATCCACAATGAGTTCGCAGGGAATCGAACCACGGACCTCCCGAATACGCGTCGAACGAGCTTCCAGTTACACCACGAAGACATTCGGAAAGGAGGGAGAAAATGCTTCATAACCTAGCAGTAGATGTTTTGCCATTTTGAGGAAACAACTCTGCTCTTTTTCACACCCTACTTATTAATATGTTGCGAAGAAACGCCTTCGAGACTTTTGAATACAGTAGGTATTAAGACAAAGGCACACATTCATAATTTACGTGAAAACAATAGAAGTGAATTTGAAGTACAAACTTTACAATTAATAAAAGTAACAGGAATTGTTTTATTACTTACTTTAGGATACATTTAGAATATATTTTAGTTGAATCTTTTTATTTCATGAGATGATGTTTTAATATTTCCTTTTATAGCAAAATGTGAAGAAAAAGGTTTTTCAATATAACATCTAAATATTGTTAAGAAAATATAATATTTGATAATCTGTCGCATTTCTAATCAAAGTTAATGAGTTGTAACTTCACTTGAAAAATAATTCTTTCAGAACTTAATTTTCCTTTTTTCTATTATTATAATAGAATACAGAAGTCTATAAGTCCGTATGTTTCTTTTATTAGACATTGCTACGTAAATTTAAAAAAAACACACAATCATTTTAATGCTAAAAATATTCCTTTAAGTTATAAATATTTGCATAGGTCTGGTTTCTGAACGAGACATAAATTAAACACAAATTCTGTTGTTTAACATCAAAATTAGCGTAATTAGAAAAAGCGAAAGACGTTATGGCCTAAGAGTAACTTACGCGCTAGAAATATATCTCATTATTGTTATTGCACTAAAATATTTAGATACAAACTATTAAAATGAACCGAGTTCTTGGAAAGAAAGATGCACAGTTTGTTTCACTCGTTTGAAAGAAGTTGCAATTGTTCTTTTTCAATCAATCAGCTATTACTATTTTTCCAACTGCTTCAAACATGGTAACTTATGTGAAATAATAATTAGGTTATCTTTGCAGCTTATTTATAAGAAACGGGCTGCTCATATATTTTGCTATGGATATATATGCTTAGCCGTATACAGGTGCATTCATGCATTATATATATATATATCCACTCTCAAATTTTCCTCCATTTCCCGCAAATTTTACCACTTGAAAACCGGGAGAAATACGTGGTGTAAACTGATTTTGAAAAGATGGCTGAAATGGTAAACATAGCACATTAAAAAACACGCATAAAGACACCCTAGTAATTATGTTTTTCAAATGAGTTTTAATTTCAATAACATTCTTTTTACTTAACAAAATGTTTTACTAATTCTGTCTGCATTACTATAAAAAAAGTTTTTAAATCATATGCTGAAAAAGAAGGGGGAGAAAAAATATACGAAGAAATATGAGAGCATATGTTATTTAATGTCAACGTCCTTTAGAAACACTTCACTATTTTTCACACAAGTGATGATTTCTTCCAATTGAAACCTTTATATTTTTTTATTTAGTTAGTCAGTTGTATTTCGTATATGCTTTAACAAATTTACTTTATCTCAAATTTGTCAGAATTCCTTTTAAAGCAATACCTTGACTAAAAACTGAAACTTGCCAAAATTGCACCCAAACAAAATATTTTTCCCCTATGTACAGAACATACTTAGCAGCTTATTATTAATATAAACAGTCCAAGTCATTAATACAACCGTTCATCAATGTCATTATTTACATATCTGATTGATTAAATGGTCCAGTGTCAAAAATTAGCTGATTTTAATTGTAACAGATGAGAATGAATTATCGCTTTTAAATTGAAATCATTAATACTTTGCAGTAATTTGTCTTAATTAAGCAAATGGCTTTAATTACATAAATTATACAGCAAATCATATGTCTAACCACGGTATAAATACTTGAGTATTTCTACGGAGGAACTAGAAATATTTTCTGTTTAAAAGAAATCTTAATTTGGGACATTTAGCAGGAAAAAGGTTTTCCTATGTAATTCATTTGTTAAATGTATTTTAAAAACAAGATTTCGATTCTTTGTTATGGAACCTCAAATTTCTAAATTTTTTAACTTTATGTATTCATACTTTTATGTAATCTGTAAGAGAACAGAAATTAAGCTCGTGTAAGCAACAGGTAGCAATTATGCATATGAATGCGCAATCCAGATCAAAATTGTTTAGATAATTCAGTCATAACTTCTTATTTTGAAAGCCGTATTACGATATTAAGGGGAACAGAAACATTAGAATCTGATGGCATGATGTCAAAGCCCTATTTAAATTGCTTACTAAAATTGAAAACTCCATTATTTTATTTTTAGTGTAATTATATTATTACGAAGGAAAACAGAAATGTAACCCATAGTTCTAGTGTTAAAAAACAACAAATTACTTACTTAAAATGAAATTACTGCTTTAAGACGAAATTTCTTTTCAAGGCGTTTGAATGTACCAGTCGAAATAAAGTAATGGGAAAAGTAAACGTTGTTACAAATAAAACCTGAAAATAGCTTTCATCAGCACATTAAGTATAAACCTGAGAAATGAAACGTATCATAAATAAAGATATGAAACGTTAATGGCAGAACAATTAAATTAATTGGCTTTTTTGTAGAGCCAAATTTAAAATCGCAGAGGGAAAGATTGAAGTTTAATCAGTCATTTTTTGTTATTCTCCATTGTTCTTTACTTTTCTTCATTAATTGCGCATTTTCCGTAGTAACGCTCTCAAAATTTAAAAAGCAAGCTTTCATCAGGAATTTAATTCATCTAGCTTTTAAAATTACTCTGATGCAAGAGCAAAAATGTACTTTTAATTCTGATTTTCCGCATTTCAGTTTCAGTGCACTCTCTTGTTCATCAAGCATTAGCTGACATGGAGATCATGTAAAACGAACTTTCTAAAGCTCATTTAGCCCCAATGAAGCATATAAAAACACAGAGATAATGTCTCTGAGGTTCAAAATTAATACAGACATACGCAACATAGAAAGCATATTTTAAACTTTAAATACCGTACTGAAATATTGGAAGTAAAGGTAACATTAATTATAGCAGTATGAAAGACTTCTTTTTATGCAATATGTAAAGGGTTTTTGAGGCTTATACGCTTATAATTCAGTATCTTGGCAGCAAGTGCGCACTTGATCTCTTTCTGCGCAGTAATTCATACGAGAGTACTTCTGTTAAAATCATACCCTTAATTTTCAAGAGTTTTGAGTAAATTATTTTATTTATATGTGCAACTAACACTCGTGTCTTAAACTATTCGATTAAGGAAAAACAAAGCTCTTCTTGAAAAAAGAAAGATCTTGTTTTCGTGTAGTAAATAAAATAAACACAAAGCTGTTTGGATAATAAAGACGGGGAAAAGTCAATTATGACCTTTTACTTATTTTATCGAAAACTGTAAACACGTGTTATGCTATGAGGAAATTAGTTTCACTTTCTTTTATCATATCAGAATTTTGAAGATCACAAAAGGCGTAGAAAGTGATGGGTTTTTATCTTTTTCTCAATATTTAAAGATATGACAGGAGCACGAAGATTCACTAAAAAGCAATAGCGTGCAATTACATAGTCTGACATTTCCTCTGGGAGACGTAGTAACCCCTCGTTGCGCCGTAGGAGTCATTGCGGACAATTTCTGGCTACGTGAGCTGGCTCACGATAAACAAGAAACACGGATCTACAACATATCCAGTGGACTATAAAAGCTGGCACGTACGCTGTAATGGAAGGGTATTCTGGCTCGGGTACATCTCTGTTGAATAAAGATGTGGTAAGATGTCGCATCCGAAATATCAATAACTCGTTGAGAATGGGGGGAATTTGGGTCTCCATTATACGCTGTGCGCTTTTCCAATTTTCCCAAAGCAGCGGCATTTAGAATTTGATGTGCCGCTGCCGAATAAATTTGTGATATAGAGCAGCATTTACGCGATATTCTCGTTTCATGCTTTACATAAACTGTTGCGTTTTTTATAGCATCCTCTGTTTATCGGCTTTCTACCACGTTTGAATTTTCCAAAGCGAATTTCGATAATGCATCCTAGAAACGATAAAGTAGCGCTGTTTAAAGCTTCCAGTTACTGTCCTGAAGCGGATTTCATCAAATGCAAAATCCATCGATAAAAAATTTAATTTTCAAGATGTATAATTGTTCCTTATCTTTAAGTTCTACTTTCCCAAAATCTATGACTTTATTTTATTGCTTTCCGCTTCAGAAGATATATGCATAGACCCTTCTAACCATATGCGTTTGGGATCCAAAATATTAAGTTGATTTATTTTTATTAAATTAAATCTGATTGAATAAACCAAAAAGTAAATACTTCCTTTTCAGTTTAGTTTAAAACTCAACCAATTTCAAGCTTTCTTGAAATGTTACGATATTGTCTACGAAGTGCTTTTTAAAGTGTTCAGTTTCGTTTAATATAATTTTCATGCCAGTATGCTTAAAATTTAAGATAACATTTTAAAATATATTGAACCCAAAACCTAAAGCAACTGAACATTTGATAAAAGAAATCTGGAATCAGTATGGATTAAATTTTGAGATCAAGGAAATAACTAGAAGTTTCTTCTCTTGGATGGTTCACCATAAATTGAAAAATCATTTTATGTTTAATATCATCCGTAGGCAAGATTTCGATCCATTAACTTTCTTTTACAATGAATGAGTACGAAGAACTTCTACGTTTTAATGAAAGTTTGCAATACTAGCCTCTTTATAATATATGCCAATCAAAACAATCAAAATCAGACACTTAGAAAACTTTATAGTTCATGCAAAGTCAATTGCAAAGTCAGTCTCAGACATTTATTCTTCATAGACACAGCAACGTTTAGTAGCAATGCAACAATAAAACAAATAACAGCAAGGAGAAAACTAAAATCGTTTCACTCACTACGCTTTTGAATATCGAAACTACCAAGAGACAGGGATAACGCTTTAAGGCATCTATAAACCAATGCCTTTATCTATTTAGCTATACATTTGCATCTGGAATGCGCTCCCTTTGCCATTACTTGAAAAAACGCTATACGCGTTTTCTAAAGCTGAATGCCAACATAAAATTAACTCTTACGAATTGTACATAATGTATATAAACTATTTCGAAAAGAATCCGCAACTAGATATATCTTGAACGGCTAAAGTTTCTACGAAAGTTTAAGAAACTGGTAAAGTATGCTTCCAGAATAAGAGAGGAATGACAGACCTTTAATTAATAGCATTTAAATTTTTATTCATAGTGTGTAGAAAAAAGAGATATGTATAAAATAGTTTTTGTTAACCAAGCAGGCCAAAACAAATAAATAAATTGCATATGATAAAAATACCCGAAATAACCTTAAGAAAACATTTTGAGAATTACACCCAAACATGGCTATAGGCAGCTAATTTAATTTTACTCCGTATTTCTAAACGATACCACTTACTTCCAAAAAGCAAAAATGTATAAGCAAGGATTTAAATTCTCTTAAGCAAAAGCGCTAAAATTTGAAAATCTGTAAATGATGCAACTCACTTTTGTATGACACTTGAACTCAGGTTCCACTGCGGGCGAGAGGAGTCACAAAGCTTCAAATAATTTTCATAGATTTTTGTTAAAAGCACCAGTTTTTCGTATTATATAGCAGGCGTTTTCATAATTGATATTTATTAGGACAAAGAACAAGTTAGTAATTAGAACTTTTTCACGTAAGGATAAGTGTATTATCTTGTAAATAGTACAATTTGGTCATAGATTTACAATAGAAACCATCATTAAACTCTCCTAGTTTTATATTTAATATCTGCTGCTCTGAAGAAATAAATTAGTGGAGTTTCCTTATGTATGCTTTTGTGATTTTATTCTATAAATATACATGGAACTTTAAATTAACAGGGGATTACCTAATGTTATTCCTATTGCGTTCTTTAACTTCGGATTTAGTTTCTGTTCGGAATTAATATTGCACTATTTTTTCTGCTTATGTGTATTTTCAAGCTATATTTTTTTGGCTTCAGTATGGTATTTTTGTATTTTCATGTACTAGCTTTTAATTTTTTTTCCAAAATTTAGTGATCGGTTGCTTAACATTTTACTTTCCGTTCTGAGAATTCACTCAAATTTATCATTTAGCTGGAAAATTTATAATTTATACATTAAACTTAATTTATTACTTTATTTTGTTTTTTTACTTTTATGCAAACACAACATTTCTTTTGACAGCTTAATCCTTCACTGATCCATAACACAATTTTTTAATTTCAGTTTAAATATTTAAATATATATATAATTATAGACTAAAAAAGCAATAAATTTCGAGGCATTTCCACAAAGACACGAAAGAAATAAAATTTAAAACCAGTACTATCTGCAAACGCCTCCAAAATAAATGCAAAAAAACTTCTTCAACTCAAAGTTTTAAGCCAAAAAAAATCCTCCAAACAACAGAAATACATAAAAATACTAAAAATGGTATAAAAAAGGAAAGGAAAAGGAATACAATCAAAATCTGACCAACGTTATCAAAAGGAGGCAAATCAGATTTCAACTGAACCCCACTTCCTGCGAAAACATCCCTCAGGGGCTCACATTCGGTGAGTACAGGTGTGCCATTTCCAAGTTTCCCTATGCCTTCAGGTTCACCTTCGTGAGATGGGTATCACGATGCTGGAAACCCAGTCATCTATCCTCTTTTCCGTCTCCTCTCCTCATAGTCGAAACTTTTCTCTTTTCTTTTCCCGAGGTTCGGGCTCGTTATGAAAAACTGGTACAGCTCTTGTCTCTAGTTTTCAAATGGTGAGAAAACTGCCTACGTGTTTGCCGTGTGTGAAGACCCGCGCCGCTGGAAAAGAGGGTCCTAGTAGTTGAAGGGCCAGATACTATCCCAAACACATTGCTTTGGCCTCTGCTTCAGCTAAACGGCAGGCATTTTGTTGTCCTCACCGGTGTCAATCGGTTGTTTACTAGTCCTTGTGTCAGCGGCTAAGAGACAAGCTCTCAGGAGTATCTGCTTTCTGGTAAGCCTACTGTGGGGCTTCAGTTTTCGTATAAAAAGGTTAACTCTGGCGCAGGATTCTGCGTCCCCTTGTTGGTTCCGTGGTGGGTTGGGACACCGGGTCCGATTTTTTCTATTTCAATATGAAAATTTAAACGAACCTTCTCTGTTAGAAAATAATAAAAATGCAAATAAAA
Source organism: Stegodyphus mimosarum (assembly GCA_000611955.2). Lineage (NCBI taxonomy): Eukaryota > Metazoa > Arthropoda > Arachnida > Araneae > Eresidae > Stegodyphus > Stegodyphus mimosarum. The sequence goes on along the minus strand of KK118072.1, from coordinate 325,111 downwards.
AAATTAAAACAAGTGTAAAGGTCAATGAGGACGAAAAAAGGTACTTCCTCGATTTTTGTTATCAGTAGCGGGGCAGGTGAAATTCAGAAAATGTCACTATTTCTAATACACAAATTTATACAGACCAGTGCTGGAATCCTAAAAACATCAAGCGGCTTCGCTCAGGTGACCTGTTGATATAAACTAATTCTCCAAGCCAGTCTGCAACATTTCTCGCGTTAAAGAAACCAGGATATGCTAATGTAAGTGTCTCAGCGTACAAAACCCTGAACTATAGCCGCGGACTAATCTCAGAATTTGATCTGCTGGATGTTTCAGAGGAAGAGTTTGTGACTGAACACTTTGACCAAAATACGAAGATTATGTTTAAACTTTTTAAGACAAATTGCAAGAATTCCTTAAGCTATTGATTTTTAATAAAATATATATGTATATATACATGTATATATATATATATATATATTGTGAATTATTGGTTTATATATACACTGGTTATCATAAATTAATATAATCGGAATATGATCGTCTCTAGAAGCAATACAGCGATATGTGATGCTTTAAATTATGCAGTCTATCAGTTCCATAGGAAGCGAGAGCCATTGCTCTTGCCAAGCAGTTGCAAGCGCGGCAAGGGTCTGAGGGCCAGATTCAGAGCAGCTAGACGTCTCCCTAAAGCAGCCCAAACTTGCTCGATAGGATTCAAGTTCGAGGATCGAGCTGGCCACTCCATGCGCATAATTGTTTCCTGGTGAATATAATCATCTACGATGCGAGCCCTGTGTGGTCTTGCATTGTCGTCCTGTAACAGGAGAGCATCACCTATTGCCCCGGCATATGGATGCATATAAGCATCAAGGATGTAATCTCTATAAACCTGAGTATCCACGGTTCCCCTTGAAAAGACATGGAGGTCTGTGCGTCCACTCAAAGAGATGCCACCCCAAACTCAGACACTGCCTGTTCTCTTTCACGGATGTTTGACGGATGATAACGAGTTTCAGGTTCTCTCCATAATCAAATAACGCCTACTATCGCTTTGTAGACTAAACCTGCACTCATCCGTAACGAGAATAACCCTCCATTGATCAAGCGTCCTGTGGACATGTCGTGCCTACTGCAAACGGTCCCTCGTATGGCGTGACTTGAGCGACACGCAAATGGCTGGTCACCTCGCATACACACCACCTTCGTGAAGCCTTCTACGCACAGTTGACATTGACACCAGCCTTCCGGTGCTGCAGCAAGGGAGGATCTAAGAAGAGTTGGAGTAGCGATTCTATTCCTGCTTGCACATAATCTCAAATATCGGTCATCTGCCCTCGTCGTAGCAATTGGCGGTCTTTGGCCGAACTTCCTAGGTGCCGAATCTGTGATTTGAATTTGCCTCCTAAGTCCATGAACCACAGAAGGACTCACATTTATCCATTTGGCCACTTCTGTTTGACTTTGTCCTGCCTCTAGTCTCATCGTAGTTCAATAGTAGTCCAAATGGCTCTCCATCGTAGTTCTGCAGGCAGATGATGCGTGGAGGTCATTGTTACGAATTGGCTATCTCAAATTTCTGATGTTATTAGCACAGTGAAATATGTGGGCTTGCTCTCAAACATGGACTTTAATGTTCCTCGCAGATGACGTATTCTGAGTGCAGAGCTACTAATTTGCATGTTGCAGTGTTACTCAGCTACTCTTACTTGGCAACATATTCAATTTTTACACGGTTTGGCTTTTTGAGGGAGTTATGGCTATTTTTGTGATTTTTCCTTAATTTATGATAACCAGTGTATATATATATATATATATACCGGTTATCATAA
>KK118072.1:246578-323249 GCA_000611955.2 Stegodyphus mimosarum | reverse complement strand
TATATATATATACATTTACTTAATGCATACGAACGAATACGATGAACACAATTTTTGATGAATGTATAATATAACTTGGTCCTAATGTCACAAACGCAGCTTTCGATGAGCTGCAAGGACTCCTGGTTTGCATAGACCACTGATTTCAAATAATCTCGCAAAATGTAATATAAAGAAGTTAAATCACAATTTCTGGGACGCTATGTGAAATTATCCTCCCACCAAACTTTTTTTCAATGCATTGCTAGTGGCATCAGTAGTGGGGCATGGAGTATCATAGTTGTTGTGCCTCTCACATACATCGAGAATAAGTCTGCCAACAACTGTAGTAGAAAATTTATGTATTGCTGGAAATTTTTGTTATCCTCAATCAGTACCACAAAAAATAGTCCATAATATGATGCCATAACGACATAAACCATATCATACAGTGATCTTCGCTAATACCATGCTTTTCGTGCGTCTCTTGAGAACTGTTTTACTGAAAATGACAGTTTTGTTTGTTGACATATTCATTCATGCCAAAATGAACTTTTCTTGAATAGATAATTTTTTACCCAAAATTGGAGCTATTGAATCTTGTATTTAGCCATAATGAATTGTCAAAATACACTAAACACAAATATAAATTAGTGACACTGATCATCAGTCCAAACAACTGGAATCGAAAGGCTAATTTCACACATCCAAATGCACTACCCGACATTTAAAATGCAGCACTAAGAAGGAGGGGCCCAAAAATTATGCAAATTTCAGGATAGACGTTAGTCACCGAGTTATGTGAAATGCGCAGATTTCCAGCTCACGTTGAAGAAGATCTAAGGGAAGGAACCTGCATAATGTTCCGTTTTCGTGCGTTATTTCTGCTAGGGAAGTTACTGTACAAAATTTGTTCTTGTCTCAGAGGATGCATGTAATATCAGAGAATGCCAGGCCGTTGTTCCAGCAAGCGGTTCCAGCAGACAGACGATTTTACGAGGGGCATGGTGATCGGATTGAGCAGGTTGACTCAGATGGCAAATTTCAGCTGACACACACCTGGACGCGTCCATAGTGCACCATCTGTGGCGACGATGGTTGGAACAAGAAAATGTGGCAAGTCGATGGATGCCGGTTGCAGCAAAGGTATTTACGCTCGCGGGGATCGCCGCATCCACCAATAAACAGTGGCGCACCCGCAAGCCACTTCTACCTCCATCCTGCAGCATATTCAAGAAAACCTGGATCTTCCCATATCAACCAGAATCATTTGCTGTCGATTGGTAGCTAGTGGTCTGCACTAGCTAGGTGCCTGCACTTGTGGCGTCCGTCATTAACCCACATCATAAACGCCCGCGTCTGCAAAGGTGCCGGGCTCGAGAGATATAGACAATGGAATGGCACAGAGTTGTATTCTCTGATGTGCTGCGGCCGGTGACACTCCCTATCTCTCAATACCCTTTTTAAGCAGGATAACGCCAGACCACACACTGCTCGCATCAGCCAACGTGCTGTGAAACGTGTACAGGTGCTTCCCTGGTCACCGTTCTCTCATCTCTCACCAATCGAACACATTTGAGATGTGATTGGACACCATTTGCAGACCTACCTTTGCCGCGTTCAGAAGTAGAATAGTGGCAAATGGTTGACATACAATGGAGAGCCACTCCTCAGGATATCCTCTTTACTTTCATTGTCTCTATATCTAGACGTGCTGCTTCATGTATTGCCGTCTAAAGGGCTTCTAAAACCAATTGAACTGACAGTGTTCTCGCTCTGCATATCACTTCGAAATAAAGATCACTTATTATTTATTGCTGTCTGTTTGCCGAGTTTCATCACTTTCTGGCCACTCCTTATTGGTGTTGCATTTTCAGTGTCGGGAAGTGTACAATAATATAAATTCAAAGACAATAATACAATCATATAGTATAATTTGATATGCTGTTTAAATAGCATATAAAAAATGGATCCAAAACTAGAAAAACAACTGACAGAGTAATTTATATTTATTAAATATTATGAAATGTTTAATGCGGACACATAATGTAAATAAACAGTGTAATTTTAATCAATGGAAGTACATAGTTTTCGTTCGTATCATAAAGCTATAAACAGACCAAAAATCTAAGTTTAGTATTGAGAACAATAAATGTGATAACTGTTAAAAACCAAACATTTTAAATTTTAATTTAAAGTATTTGTGTTAAATACTAAAGAACACAAATTTTGCACTTAAATTAAGAACACGTTGAGTAATAAAGCTGATAATTGAGATATTAATAAATTTGAGATAAATAATATCATTCGAAACACTGGGAAAAATTTTAAAATAATAAAAATCTAACTCTAACATTTGCAAACGGTGAACGGAATATATTGTGATTAAACGTTAACTAAAAAAACTTTAGAATTTAACTTTAATGCTAAGTACAAAGAAACAGAGAGAATTAAAACTAACGTAGTATGAAAAAATATGGTGAAAAGTATTTTTACCTTAATACTTGTAGAAGTACTTTAGAACACATTAGAAATTATTCTTATGAATTTATGTTAGAAGGTTTAGAAATAAATTGAGTGAATTATTACAGACCACAGATTTCATTCATGCAAGTTATCATGTCGAAACTAAAACGGGTCGTTTTAGTAGGGAAAAAGGATTAGAAACCATTAAGCATTTTGTTCAAAATTATTACGAAATGTAAGACTTTTTATGAATTGTTACGAAATGTAAACATTCTTTTCAAATGTCTTACACGATTTTTTGCAAGCTCTGTGAAGGAATATCTTCGAAATATTTTGTCCAGGTTTAGTGAGAGAAGGTCGTTTCGTGCTTCTTATGAAGAAACATAGGGAAACACCAGCAATGTCGAAATTTGCAACTAGAGCCAAACCACGAAAGATAATTTCTTTCTCCTCTCTGCAACTAGAGGTCATTCCTAAAAGAGCGTAAATAGAGTTAAACTAAGGTGTAAAAACTAATGAGTTTTTCTAACATAAAAATCGACATGAATCTGATAACCGTAAAATACTCTTGCGACAATGATGGCTTTTTCCTCTTTTATTTGCATTTGAAGGTTAAAAGTTAAACATTGTATTTTACAATTTCCATCATTATGTACATTACTAGATATTAGAAAGATTTGTAAAGTACATTCTGTTATTTAACCAGTTACTACGATTTAAGTCTTTGCTATAACTTCTCCTTTCCGTATACCTCACCAAAATACAAAGTGAGGTTTTATATATTTAAGCTGAGGAATTTTAATCTTCAGACTGGCGCTTCTAGCAACCACATCTGGCTAGTGCTAGTATTCTCACCAGTTCTGCGTAAAAGTTACATCCCGGCTCTAGCATCTCGCTTGCCGATGTTTTAAAATATGGCCCGGTAAAATATATGAGCCAGCTTATTTTAGTCTATTTCAGGAGTGGGCAATCTTTTTTGCCCGTGGGTCAAAAATCAACAACAGTGTGTGTATTTTCGGGTCAGTAGTATTTTCATTTTAGAAGAGTCTTTCTTGGCTAATAATGACAAATATTTTTGTTTTAGAGAAAATCCTTACAATACACACAATTGATCCTTACAACGTATCCTTACAATGGAAACTTAAGCATAAAAATTAAAATTCTGATTCTAATTATTACAGAAACAAAAATGACCGAATGAACTTTATTTTTCTCTTCGATATCAATGGCTCCTCTGATGCTGAATTTGTGACTTCAATTTAGTAAGGGCGGGCTTATAAGTAGTGGTCAAAAGATGAATTCAAGCATCCGAATTTTCCGTAGCTAAGCTACTCCTGTTCTTACCTAAATTTCATACGTGAAAAATACTTGTTAGCGTTAATAAGTTGAACTGAATGCGGACATTTTTTAACAAAGCCATTTTTTAAATTACGGATTATGGATTGGCACTGCCGAAACTTTCAATTATCCCTTAAAATTATGTTACAAATTTTGTTTTTTTAAAATGCATGTTCAGTCGTACAACTTTGTAATCAAACAAAAATATTCATTTTCGTTTTATTATTTTATTTTTTATATAGACTTCAAGCACTCGTTTCGTATTTATGCTTTATAATTTATTTTTACATATATCCATTATGTACATTACATACATTATTGCTATCCTGAACTCAAGTAGATCACTTGAAAATTGCGAAATGTGTTACTCGGTGACCCGCGAGTCATAGGTTGCCGAAGCCTGGTCTTTTCAATGTGTTCGACTGCGTTATCAACGTTTCAATGTAATTGTCTGCAATGCTAATTTAAGTGCCCGCAAATAGTAGAAGTTTCATCTGTAGCACAAGTTATGCCTGTTCTTTTACATTTAAGTCTAAATAAAAAGGTTATTGCAATTTTTTCAGTATTTTGTGAGCTTTTTAAGGCATTGCGATCATTCGCTATTTGTCTAGTAGGATCCCCAGGACTTTAGCTTCCAGTTACAACAGAAACCTTACAGATATATGAAGATATTTCTTAAATATGTAAATATAACATCTAATGCAATAACATTTTCATTGTAGAGACATTAGCTAATTTTTAAAGCAGGAGACATGAAAAACGAGCAATGCCTTCGCCGGGAATCGAACCACGGACCTCTCGGTTACGCGTCGAGCGTGCTCACCACTATACAACGAAGACATGCGAAGAAAGTGGGAGAAATAACTTATATACTCCTCCTTTTAAAGGATGACTAGGGATTAGGGGACCCAATCGCCAAATCTCAGCGGTGGAGAATCATCATCCACCGTCTTTTAGTTCGAGCGCCACTTCTAGAGACATTAGGAATATTTTTTAAAGCAGGAGACATGGAAAAGGAGCAACGCCTTCGCCGGAAATCGAACCACGAACCTCTCGGTTACGCGTCAAGCGTGCTGACCACTACACCACGAAGGCATACGAAGAAGGCGGGAGAAATACCTTATATCCTAATTAAAAACGAACTCCTCCAAAAACAGTTCTAATTATTTAACTTTTGCTTAACAAAGCTACGCGTATTTCATTAGCCTAAATACTTCCAACATATAGCTGGTGTTCAAAGAAAACTAATGTTTCGGGAGCTTAAAGAAAGTGTTTTAGCCCACAATTTGTTGAAGGGAAATGCCATTTCAAATTCCCATGACATCACTTCCGGCCAGCCAAATCAGGATTTACTTTTGACGATAATTCCTTTGTTTCGAACCGCCACATTTGGAACACATGAATTTTATTTTATGCGGCTTCTGAAATGAGTTGTGTCCAAGCAGAAGAGCAAGTTTTTGCCAGCTGTGTTATTCTTGAGAGCATTCGGATGAACCCAGGCATCTTTAGACATGGAAGGAAATCGATGCAACGCCTTTTATACCAGTTCTTACATTAACGGCCGACGATTTGTCTCCTTATTATGAGGCATATTATGCGGGACTTCGCAGGTCCCCTGTAACAACAATATCGCATTCCTTTGCTGTTTTGGCTAAAGTCATTATAGAAATTTGAAGTTGCATATATCCTGTGCGAAGTAGAGTACCAGAAAAATATCAACGATATTCTATTTCTTCTTACCTCCTAAATATGCTACGATACAGTATCACACTTTTTCTAGGACGCTAGATTTGATTCTTCACCTTTTCAAAGCACCGAATCTGCTAGATTATATAAAGAGTAGACAATTTATATTCCAGCCTACCTTCTAGCTAAAGATCTCATAACTCAAAGTGGTGTTTTATAAATTAAAGTTACCTATCAACCTGACGGTCATACGAACTTTATAACAGAAATTCTGTTGGTTATGTGTAGTTCAGAGTATAAGCTCAACACACATTGAATCCGAAACAATATAAATTTGACATGCCCTAACAAACCTTAGCTCTGGCATAAGTATTCGTGAAGAAAAAACCCCTTGCCGAAGCTTGAGACAATAAATAATTTCAACAGGCAGGGAATCGGATCACAGTAACCGTCAGCCTATACTGCCCAAAATTTTCTACGTAAGCTCAAGAGTTGTCTTCTTAGTTATACTTTAACTGACTTGCAATCTGGGAGAATTTGAGAAAACTAATTGTGAAAGTACAGCCAAAACGCTAAAATAATGGGGTTAATTAAAACAAATCTTTATAACCCTGTAAAGCCACACATAGCGAAATTAATTATTTACTAAAAATATGCTTTGTTTAAGAAAAGACTCATAATAAAGATTAATTCGTAAAGCAAGTTCAAATTTACGTAGAAGTTAAGTAGGTACTTAAATTAATATTTGCATGTACTTAACGGTATTGTGCAAGCGTATTTTTACGAGAAGCTGCGGGAAATAATTCCTGCAATGTCAAGCCATTGCAAAGACATGCCTTTCAATTATTTACTGAAAATGTTTGATGCGTTTAACAAATGTCTAATTCATAATTAACACCGTGACTGAAAATGCTTAACAGTTAAACAGAATAGTTACTGATATAAGAAAGAGCATTTTCGCTACAAGCAATATGAGTACCGGTCACCACAGTGAAACGCTAATAATTTATTTTTGGTAATCAAAATAGGCTGCCTAAGCGACGTTTCTATGGATTATCGTTCCGATAACTCTTAAAGGTTTTAGTTTCTCTGTAAAATTTATTCAAAAATACATCTTACCCCGTAAGCATGTCCTGGTTTTTATTTCCATTTTGAGAAGTAGTCATGCTCCGAGATTTGAGAGTAACGTATACATATTCTACATTAATACATGTTTGTGTATATACGTGCATATCTTACTTTGCTTAATATTGCATTGGATGCTATTTCTTTTTGTGTGTTTTTTAGCGTCTTTAAACAAGGAATGTGCCTTCAAGGTACAATGCCTTCTAATTAATAATCGGCTTTACTCCCTTTCTTTTAGTCAATAATTTGAAATATATTTCCAACGAAAGTTATTATTTATTTACAAAAGAAGCTATCATTTCAGCAGCCTTATATTTCTCTTCACTTGCTCTAAATCTCATTTATGGAGTAAAGAAATATAATGCGTTCTACTCAGTACTTAAAATGCGTATATTGTAGCACACTTTAAGAATTTTAAGATTTGTTTTTCCTTGAAATCATGAACTCAATATACCTAAGCTTCCTAAAAAGGAATCTAGCATAATATATTTAAAACTGAAAGGATCTCTTGTTTCTGTTTACAAGAGAATTAGGAATAACTGAGTTTGAAGCTCTTTTTTAACGTGTATCTTAATATGTTAATGCGCTTTCATTTTCAATTTAAATTGAGATGCTTGACACTAAATTGATAATGCATTCGAGCTTCCATTTTTAATCTTTCTAATAGAGAAGAAAGATTAAAAATATATATCCATAATTTTTATTATTTACAGAAACCGTAACAAAAGGTTAGAACTAAGTTAGACTTTTCACGAAGGCTAAAAAAACCGAACTCATATTGCGCAGCTAGTTATCTTATACAGTGTTACGTATCGGTTAAAATAGTTACGTTATTTTGAATTAATTATTAGAATTAGAATAAATAGATTCAATACATTCTTTTTAAGGTACGGTATTTGCAATTTAATGCATTATATTCTCGCCCAACCGGAATAGTGGTTAGTGACTCTGACTGCTTTACCGAGGGCCCGGGTTCGAATCCCGGAGAAGGCATGAATATTTATAAATGTAGAGTATCTGTTTGGCATGGGGGTACTTCTAAATATGCGGCCAGCCGAAAGTCCTCTCGAGAGGTTGTGGTAGGAGAAAAGGAGTGAGAGACCCTCGGACCCGTCCCTTTAGGGTGCTCTCTCTCAAAACTGGGGGCGTAACTGAGCTGAAGTCGGGCTGCCAGCTATACAGTGCTCAAGGCTCTTACCAATGACAGCCGCATTTGACTCCTTGTCATTATGAATGTCATGCGCTTGTGCTGACCTTTGTCAAAAAAGTGACATTGATAAAAACAACAACAACATATAGCCTATTATGAGTATTAATATTTCACTAAGAGAACATTTCTTTGCTGGTCAACTCCATTTTCAACATGAATGACGTAAAACACGCGGCTTACTAAAATGAGAAAATTAAAGAGATAAGTAAAATAATGCATACAATTAGAACACTACACAGAAATCAACAATGTCACCAAAGTGATTTAAGTATTTTCTGAAATTTGCAATAATTTCCTTTTCCTACACTGTACCATCATTTTCTAGTTTTTCATATTTTGATTAATTTTCTTTATTTTCAAAACATCTGACATGCCTTTCGTCTTCTTATTGTACTACAGTTTGTTCCAAGGCTTTGTTACGTTTTCATACTACTGCTACTCTTTGTCTTCGACTAAATTCTCGTTCAAGTCTTAATTCTTAACTTCCGCGACCTTTCTTGCTAGAATTTTATTTTTATAATCGATACAGTCAGTAAGTGGTGAAGGATTGCAGTGTTCTTCCTTGGGAACAGATGGTGAAATTGTATGGTAGTTTTCCTTTGAAGGAATAACACGGCCATCATTTGATGAATCGGATTTAGTTGTTGTATATTGTAATACTCCAGTCTTCATCACATGACACGGAATAAATTTTTATATTGGATCTTCATGGAAACTAATTTCTGCACCTGAAATGTCATCGGATAATTCTTGTACAACTTTTACCACGTCTTTTTCTCATACTTAGTTTCTTCTAAAGGTTCAAAGCGACGAGATTTATAGAAAAAACTGAAAAATAAAAAAACGGTTATAGGCCTTGAACAGTTCCAAGCGAAATGAAGGTGTCACACGAAACAAGACGAAGAACTTATTAAACCGTTTAGACAAGAAATATGAAACATGTTTGGGACATTGCTACTTTGGGGAGTGGAAGCCTCACTTCTATTCCAGACAACTGTCGAATAACATATGGCATGAAAATAAAAAGGATACTCAAACAAATGACGTCAAAATTACACTAAGCCGAGTCAACCTTTTACTGAAAAGGGAAGAACTATGGAAACCGTAGCCACTAGCCGTAATTCCAGATATATACAGTTATATAATATAAAATATTCATTTAAAACAGTCCAAATAAATTATTTTGCCATCTTGGTATATGTCTCGGAAAGTAAAAAAAAAGATATCAAAATATTTAAAAGGAGAAATAAAAAATACGAACAATTCAGTTTTGTTTAAAAATATCGCGAAAACAATCAAACGTCTGCTTCATTCTTCTGCATATATACACTCTGGAGCTTTTCCTTAATCAATTAATCAAGCCAAATAAACAGTTTAATAAATTATTAACAATGTAATCAAAGTGATTTAAGAAGCTATACAAAGGATTGAAATACAAAGGGTTGCAACAAATAGCGTCTTCAAGAGAATTAATTTAAAAATTTATGTCTAGAGTTTGATACTGAAAGAAATAGAAACGTCTAATTAAGTTTGCAATCAAAGACTTTAACCGCATGCTTAATAGAAGAAATTACCCAATGTTGAGTACTACCGAATGCATCGGCCGCAGAAGTGTTTTCGCCATGTGCAATGAAAAACGATCAAATCTGCTTTAGTATTGGTTTGGTTTCGTTTATTTTATTACGGTTACGGCAAAGCACACGACGGCTATTTACCTAAAGTAAGAGATGCCTTCAGAGCTGGCTTCTACGGAAAACTTGCTCCCCTTATGCACATTAGACTCAGGGAAAACTAGTATGCAAGACACCAATGCAGCCAGCCCGTTGGCTGAGATTCTAATCGCGGATCGAAGTACCAGTGTTCAGCAACTTTAGCGCTCGGCCGCTTGTGGGCCCTCCTGTTTGATAGCATCCCTCTTCTTAGGCAAATAGTCATGGTATGCTTTACCATACTGAATTAAAAAAAACCTAACAGAAAGAGTATCACCTTTTTACAACAAACCTTAGAAATACTAAAAGATGGAAATTTAGTTTGAAATCTGAACAGCAGAACATGAATTCCGAGAAACAATTAGTAAAAGAGCTAATTTTTCAGAAAATTTTAGAAATAAATAAATTTGACCTAAAATAAGTGATAAACATTTTAATGTCACAATTTAAATGCAGATATGAAAAATTAAAAGACATAGCTCCGACTTCTAGTTTCTAAGTAGTGGAAATTTCACGTCATTACATTTAAATGTTTTAAAAGTGCAGCTTATAATATAGCACTTAAATGCCCAAATACCATAAATGTTTCAATAATTTCTTTAGAAATTTATCTAAGTTTAATCAATTTTGATAATTTTTGACAATAAAATAATACCAGATCTTTTAATGATTATACGCTAATGTAGTTTAATTTAATCGCCTTAAAATGGGAAGTTAAGAAAGTTTTTGATGTTGCTAATTAAGACTGTTAGGGCTAAGGAAGTTTCAGGAAACGTAAAAGAATGTAAATATTAGGTGAAGTGTTCCGTTGTTTGGGAAAAACCAACTAAATTTTCAAATACCACTTTTTAGTCTGCAGAACATAAATTAAATAATCAAATAGATTTTGAACAAATGATTGTCAATTTTACTCCTTTAAAAGCAATAAAAATTAAATTTTAAAACAGCTTTAATATTAATTGACTATTTTAATATTAATTATCCTAATATCTATCGTAGTTCCGTGTTATTTGCTATTTATTGAATCAATAATTTTTAATAATTTTATTAAAAATTACAAATGATTGCATGCATTATTTTCTGAATACATTTAATTCTATTTAAATTTGTTATACGATTTGATTGAGTATAGTTATCTTAGCTTAATATAAAATACATTTTATATACATAATTTGATTGCATACAGGAGGCAGCATTTACCACTTCGCCTCAGGTGAGATATATCTAAGTCTGGCTCTGCTCAGAACTGTGATCTTTAGCGAAAATTATTTTCAATGGAATCTAAAAATATATTCTTTGATGTTAGTATATTATAGAATTTATTGCACAAAATGAATAAGAGGAACTTTTCTATTCTAGTAGTAAAATAATTTCCGCCTTTGGAAACCTCATTATAAAAATAATGACTCAATGATCTTGTAACATTCTACCTTCCTACTGCTGTGTAGAACCTTGAGAGATAGTGATTGCACTGACGAAGGGTTAAAACTGCCCTTTATTAAACTCTTTAACTTATTTACAGTGCTTTGCCGCCCAGAGTTAAAGAGTGTTAGAGAGTGGTTAAAGAAGCCTGATTGTGATACTGAAGGGTCCGGGTTCGAATCCTGGAGAAGGCATAGATGTAAAATTGTCTGTACCTTCATAGGAAGTAGAGGTGGCCGCCTATTAGATGCCTTCATAATAAAATGGTCATCACTTCTGGCCTTAGAAGTGGCCAATGCCGTTATAGGCAAGTGCCCGCCATTCATAAAAAAAAAATTACAATACGTCAACTTGACGCTAACATACTACGCCTCAACTTGGGTGGTAACTGAAACAGTAGAATCAAACTTAAAATAAGAGATATTCAAAATAGTAGAATTACACCACAGGGCTCATATAATCCTGTAGCCTGTAACGCGTAGAGGAGTCTAGTGGTTGCAAGATACTAGCGCTTAAGCCACATCAAAACCAGCAGTACCTGCCAAACAGAAGTTTGCGTATCAACACGCACGGCAATATCCCGGACTCTATCTTTTTACTGCGATACTGCTGTGTTGTTCTGGGTATCTATTGCCAAGGCAATACTTCCTAGACATTCAAAGTGTAAAGTCCTAATACAGTGGAAAGCCTGAAGTGTTTCCTCTGAGAGGAAGATTTGATGAGTACGAAAGTCGATACTGCCTCTTCCTTGCATGCCCGAGCGCTGCCTGGAGCTGGTACGGCGAAACGCCGGTCGAAGAGCAGGGAGCGTGGCCTCGTTGGAGTTAACCAATTGGGCTCGCTGTCAGGGAAATAGCAAAGTCCTAATTTCCTTTTGTCTCTCAGTAACTCCACAGCTCATTAGGTATATGGGCATATTACCCATCAAATTAATCAGAAAATTATACGTGATATGTGGAAAAGAAAGTTGACAACATGCGATTAATTCTCATGCGAAAGTCGGGAGAAAATCTGTGATTGTTTGCAGCTAACTGTTGCTTGCTGGTGATTGATCGAATTCATAAGCGTTGATATTTTTCTATCTTTTTCTACTGGAACGTCGATATTTAACTTATTCTTCTACTGGTAGAATTTACATTTCTTGCCCGCGCTACTAAATTTAAATATCCTGGCACTGACAATTAGGGGAATGAAGGCTTATAGAAAGGAACTTAAAATTAAAATTAACTGGTTATTTAAAATAAATATAAATCCCTACAATCTCCTGTTCCAAAATTGTTTTAATTACATAGTAAAATTATTTTCCGGCAATCTCATGAAATCCCCTTTGACCTCCTCAAGTGGACGAAGAAATAATTAGAATTTGGCTGCAGCTGATGATTAATTATTCCCCTGAATATTGAAAAAACATATGTTTTGTAGTTTATACTGTTTAAGAAGAAATAATGGAAAAAAACAGATAATATTGAAACAAGCTTATATTCGAGTTTTAATAAGAAGAAAGCTAAAAATAGAAAATTTCAGAAAAGCAGTCTTTAAAATGTGATAAATATTGATCTGACAATAATCATAAATTTTTATTATATCAGTATGTTGCATCATGTAAAGAACTGTATACGAAAATGCACAAGATATGTAGTAAAATAGTAATCACAGAAATAAATTTTAAAAAACTTAAAACCAGAGCTGTGAAAATAGTGCTTGTCTACAGAAAAAATGACAATGCTACATGCGAGACCAGTTCCAGCGCCTATGAAGCCAACATTTGTAAGACAGGAATTTTAAAAACAATTCTCGCCTTTTTCATTCTTTGAATCTGTCGAATTCTAACCTAAAAAATCATTATATATTCCAACTCAAAACATTCGCGATATTAATATTAATTTTAATGAAATTCTGTAGAAGTGTTCATTAAAAATAAAGAACGCAACTCTTGTATTTTCAAAGAAGCTCTATCACCAATATCCCTTCCTACGAACTTGAATGTCAAACTCTTAATTTCCTGGAGAGAATTTAGTGTTTTATGATTAATATTTATCTAACTTAACTATCGAAAAATCCCTCCTCCTGATCTATTCTTGCTTTCATTTAAAATGATTCCTAGGAATACAAAAAAAAATTCTGAGATATTTTTGCTTTATTATAGTGAGAAGACGGCGCCCTGTATTCTAGAATTTTAATAAGATATTTCATTTATTAAAATCTTTAGCACGTTTTTAATAAGTAGAGTCTTATCATAAAAACTGTATCCCTAAATTTGTTTTTCATCATAATTTCAACGTTTGCTTTAATTATAAAATTTTCAAATAATGTAAAACGTTATTTCTGTTGTTATTACTATTTTTATAGAAACGATTTGGGATAATCCATAACAAAATATTCGAGAACCTTTTAGACACCGAATTATTTCAGAGTTTAGGATTCGTTTTACCTGTAGAAATGGTGGTATATAAAAGAGCTTTTTCTTATTCTTAGCCTAAAAATGCTTTTAAAGACACTTATTTTGGCCTAAGGTCGGCACTAACAATTTTTTTCATATTTGGCACATATGTTACAAGGAAAGAAACGAATGATGTTAGCATTTGTTTTGAGGTGATTTCATGACTAAAATATTTCAATGAATTGAGAAACATTGATATATGTGTGACACATTTAGAAATCGTACTGTATACTGTAGAATTTAGCTAAATTATTTGCATCCATTAACAGAAACCTGCCCGAAAGCTAATTAGCAGGTATTGGTATGTTCATTAAGCCATATTTCCTCATCGTCCTAAAAATAGAACAGCACACATAAATGGTCTTTGTATAAAAATCTTTGAAATAATGTAATACAAATTAAAGGTAATTTATTACTTAAGGGTCATTTAACTATATACTTGTCTTTAACGCAAGTTAGAATTAATTTAGATACTTCACAAGTTATTAATTTTTTTAAATGGAAATTTTTGTAGATTTTTTTGCTTTTGTTTTCAACCTACAAGTTTATTAAAATTTTGAGCTCCAAGAAAAA
The DNA here is from genome assembly GCA_000611955.2 of Stegodyphus mimosarum. NCBI lineage: Eukaryota > Metazoa > Arthropoda > Arachnida > Araneae > Eresidae > Stegodyphus > Stegodyphus mimosarum. Next base: position 309,301 of record KK118072.1, on the reverse strand, counting down.
CATACATATGAATTTAATGAGATAATATTCCATACTTTTACATCAGTAACATACACTATCAAAACATTTTGCCTAAAAGACAAATTTTCCTTGCATTTTTAACTGTCCTAAAATAGGACGACAGTAAGATCCACTACTACCAAATCCTCATCAATTTGTAATAGAGATAATCCCTTTTTTCTCTGTTACAATTCCAAACATTGCTATTATACAACTAACACCCAGGCTACTTTAGTCTAGCTGGCAGGTGCACATCAGGTTCAGACAGGTGTGTGAAATGTGGGGGGGGGGGTTCAGTAAATGTTTCAAACATTGTCTCATGAAGTCAGTTTGTATTCTGAAACTCATCGAAGTAAATTAGACGAGGATTTCTCTCGTTTTCGCATGCTTGAATTTTGGAGAAGAATACAAATCCAAAGATACAAAAGAAGAAAACTAAGAAAATCGTGAATGAGCTATTATCTTATACAATTGTCCGCAATTTGCTGACAATAATTACAAATTCTCAGATACATAAGATTTACATGGATAATTCCTTTACTTCCCATGAATTATTACCCGTTCTTGCAAACAAAACCTTCACTACAGGTAATGTTATTAGGACTTCTGTACCTTCGAGTTGATTTCGCATACATAACTGTAGTCCTGAGTAAGAACAGGAAACTTACTAAAAGCTATGTTCGTGCGTGTGTAAAAGATACAACAAAGATGAGGAGGTTTCAAATTACCCTTTATTTTGCTATCGATTTTACATACGTTCCAGAACTTTGGGATACAAAGACCAACCGCTTGTGGTCTGAACGTAAAAGAATATAAGACTACTAACTAACTAAAATTTAAATAAAAGCTACTTTTAATATTTACACAGATGACTAGCACTAAGACTGGCCTTTTAAATTATTACGTTTGTAGTACGCAAACTGCGGAAAACTACAATACGTCTTTAACTTTCAAGAGGGTAAAAGCTTTGGCCTTAAAGGCGGACAGTAACTGATGGCGAACTCGCGTAAAGACTCGTAGCAAGAAGACTTTCTCTACTTCCTTCCTCTCTCTTGGCAAACAGCCACAACTTAAATACTTTAGCGTTACCAAGTACAATTTGCATAAACATATTCACGCGTAAATTCTGGCCGGAAGTGGAAAATAAGAGATGATAGTAAAGTTTTAAAATAAAAAAACGTTAGTGAACGTAAAATCCTTATAATGGTAGAGAACACAGAATGTCTAAATGACCATTTATACCCTCTAAAACAATGTCAAAATGGAACGTGGCTTTTCAGGTAGCAGCTTTGATTCAAAAAACAAAGTTGCAGCAAGTTCGATGGAATGACAGTTGTGTTGTTTCAATTATGTCAAAATTCGAAGAAACAAAAGGTGTATCAACCGTAGAAAGAATATCAAAAGGTGGCAAAAAATGGATAAAGATACCAATGTGCAGTGCATTCTACAATAAATATAAAAACGCAGTTGACCTATTTGATAATCATGCAACAACTAATGCTACTTCAATTCAAGGAAAGAAAGGGTACTGTTCTTTATTTGTCAATGCGTTTGAAATAATATTTGTTGCTTCATGGAAGCTCAATCAGTTATTTAATGATGATAGTCTGAGGCTGCTTGATTTTCGAAGACGCATAGCAGTTGCCTGTTTGGAACTTTCTACTCTAAAAAAAAACCATCTTACTGAAAAGTGAGTGTTCAACAGTTTCATGAAGATTTTCTAAAGCTTTAAAATAACATGTTATTGTGAAAAACCCATAAAATAGACAAAGAGGATGCCAACTCAAAAACTTTCACAGCAAAACCAACAGCTATCTGTAAAAAATGTAACGTTGGCCTATGCTTAAGATGCTTTCTTCCATTCCACCTACGTAAGAATAATTAGCAGTGGATTATACCATTGTCCTATTTTTAGGACAGGTTATATTGATCAAACTAATAAAAATTTCCTAAGCTTTTGTTTTTATTTTACATGTATGCATAGACTTAAAGAAACACATATTTAAGAATTTATAAAAAAATGTCAATTTTTTCTATGCTTGGTATGAAATAGGTTAATGCTAATGATCTTCAAAAAGTAAATAAAAAGAATGGTTTAGGGAATTTTCGGCATTTCCCAGAAATGCAATTTCTCGGTCCCTTACCGAACGGTTCCTTATAACGGAAATGTGAAAACCGGACGCAAAAAGAGGACGTTTCTTTCTTACAGTGCTATGAACATGAATTGCAGTGTTCATGAGGCTGAATCACCGTTGCTAGTTCGGCTGTTGTCTATAAACCTTTATTTCTTTTTCCTAATACAAAATTCCGCATAATTTCTTCCTTGTAATTCCTGTATAATTAGGCATCCGAAAATTACATATGAAGATCTGAAAAGTGTTTATTAAGTTGGGCTATAACGTACAATAATTACTATTAAGGATATATTATAGGATCTTCCTCTCTTTGGCCACATAAACACTACTAGATCCTACTAAGGAACCTGGCGACTTCTCGCACAGGCGTGAGATAATATCAGCACAGAAGAAGGGTAAAAATAACCCTTTATTATTCTCAACTAAGAACAGAAGACACGTACTTCGTGCTTCGCAATAAAACCGACAACTTGCGGGGGAACATAAGAGTCGTAACACAATAAATTGAACTCTAGAAAAGAGTAGTGCTGGACTAACGCTTTAACTTAAGTCTATCTAGGTTGATTTGACAACCTACAAGGCGTGATAATTATTGAACTGGCCTAAAAAGGCGTATCAGCAACTCCGCGTAACAGCAAGATCAGAATTATAACGTGCCCTGGCTAGCGAAAACGCCCTCTGAATAAACTCCAAGGTTCACCCCTTTAAGTACTCACTTCACTTAACTTCAAATTAACATCTTGGTGAGGAAGTATGAGAGGAAATTAAGGAGTTCAGGAAAGATAACAAAAATTTGAATAATCGGTTAATTGAACGAAGGGAAACTCTACAATACATGTGCAAAAAAGTAAGAAAGTTAGAGCCAGTTCCGCAATGACCTAAGTGAAATTCAGTACCAGTAAATATCAAAATTTTTTATATACGTATAAATATGCATAAATACATATTTATAGGGTATTTAGAAATTTACTGGTACTGGTATTGAAATCTACTTCTTTTAGGTATGTTGGAGCTTTTAATTCTTAAGAGTTTGTGTTTATGTTTTAAGTTCAATACCAAATGATAAGTCAATATTTGGATAAACAATTCTCAATAACATGAATGTGTAAAGTTTGTGACAACATGATAACACAATATATACTGTAAAACTAGTGTTCAATTAAATAGCAAATAGTGACCATGAGCTCCAACAGAATAATTAAATAAATGCGTTGTGTAACATACATTGGGTCCAGTGTTCTAAATTAAAAATGAAAACATTACAAGAAAAGTTAAAATTAAATATGGAATTTATTAAGATATTACTGAATTAATACAGAATTTTACATTGGTGGCGGTGGAGAGTAGTAACATAAAAAATCATACCGTTCCAAACACGGAAGTTAACATTGTAGATACAGACATCCGACAAACAAACTTCGGCCACGTCACAGCGCAACCACAATTTAACGTTCCAAACCGTGAAGTTAACAAGGCAAGGTTACTTGTTACAGAAATCATGGCAGTAGACGTCAACCATTATGGTAGAGAACCATTGCTTGCTTTCTATAAGGAGAGAAGAAAAAAGGAAGTAATTAGTTAAGAAAGAGTTTAGACATTTGCTTCGCCCTCCATAGTAGCCTTCTCTCATCCATTTCTACCGACATCGTTGGTTCCATGATAACGCTGACAGCTACTCTTCAGATAGTATTTTCTATTCAGATAGTATTTTTCATTTCGCTTTCAGATCCGTCTCCTTCCGTCAATGGCTGCGGGTCTGCCTCGTGTCTGTCTCGTGTCAGTCTGCTCTCGTCGCCAGCTCCCAGGCTTTTTACTCAAATCGCCAAGACTGCTCGATTGGCGATTTTAGATGGTAGGAAAACCGCCAACAGCCCGGCAACCCCAGGGGAAAAACACGCAGGAAGGTGAATCTCCAAGTAGAAAGAGCTCCAGAAATTGGCGAATATCGCTGATACACCAAGGTCAGTCACCTCTAGCCTCGACGAAGGGTCCCACTCTAGCATAGGAAAAGCCTGCAAGTAAGCAAAACACCCCGCCCCCCTGAGTTTGCTGCAAGGTTAGTAGTGTAGAAACTAGCCTCTTCCGCAGGGTGCAAACGTTACTAATGTTGACAGATGTTTCACAGAAATCAAAAACAAGGTTGTAAATCAATTGGAAAGGCAACGGAAAAGCTTTTGAAAAGATAGGTGTTAATTATTGATCTTACATACAAATTAACTTCAATACTGATAAGTACTTAAATAAAAATATAATAATTACATAGATAATTTTCTTGGGTTTATTCCAACACCAAACACGACCACCATAGTAAGGAAATAAAAATTACTTCAGTTAAAATACAATAATCAAGTATGAAAAATTTTTTTATATTCTCCACAACACCAAAACGACCACCATAGTCAGAAAATATGGATCCCAAATTTAGCAGAAAAGGGGGCACATTAAAACTTAATTAAACTTTAAACACCAACTTGTGTAAACAAACTTTTAAAAGATTGACCTTAAGGGTCAACTTATCAAGAGATTAACATTAATAACCAAGGTTAAGAAAAATAATTAACTAAACAGATCAACCAAAAGTAAAGAAGAAAAATTAATTACACAAGCAACTTAAAATCAGCGTTAACCAAAACTGTCAAGAGAACAAATTAAATGACTACAATTACTTTTCAACAAGCCAAAGAAACTTAAGTTCAACTACAAAAAAATAAAAACAAATTAATCTTTAAGTCTGAAGCAAAATAAGTTAAATCATTACCTTTAAAACAATTAAAACAACTAAAATAATAAGTAAAACATAACAATCCTCCCCCGTTCCGAAATTTTCGAAAAGAATCAATCACCTCTGACTTTACAAAACACATAAAAAGTTAAACCTAAGCAGTGGTGACAATGGCAGAAATTACTCATTACTTGAACCAAAGCCAGCTGTTAAACTGGCGAAAGAATACAAAATACAAAAAAGGATTTTTACCAATTAACTTTTTAGTAAAACAAAATAATAACCCTACCACCGGAAACTCAGAATCAGAATCCACAATACTACTTACAACAAAATAAAACACTTCCAAACTAAGTTTAAGCCTGAGAAATGTAAACCAACAATCAACTCCAATCCAAAAAAAATATAACACAAAAAACACGAGCAAAACAATAAAACTTACAAATAAACACTCTAAAAGAACAGAGCTCTAACACGAGCAGAAGCGTGTTACTCAATACAGGCCTTCAATAACAAGAAATTGAACAATCACCTGAGTGCAAACCACCTTCACCTTACCTCAAAAGGTGAAGCAAAACTAAATAAAAACACAAGACAAAAATTCTACCCGAAACGAGATACAAACGTCTTCTTAAATCAAAGCAACACCCCAATACATAAGTGAAAACTACCACTGTAAGTAACGTAACTTAACTAACAGTTGAACTTAGGTTATTCAACAAGCCCACGAACGATAAACTAAATAAGTAGGCAAGTGTAATCGACCAAAACACAACATACACGTGTGAGCAAGAAATAACAACCAACTACTCAAAAATAATAAGCCGAAAGACACTAAGGCGTCCCTTAGTAAGGTAAACAAACAATTTCGAAACATTAACGTGAAGGAAAAACAAAGTGGACCAGCCACTAAGCTCTCAAAGAAAAACAAACCAGGATATAAAGAGTAGTAAGTTGCAATTCCTGACAAAACATGAACTAGATAAGGTCAAACAACCCAAGTCAACAAAACAAGTCACGCAGCGCAACAAAAGAAATAAACAAACAAAACTAAATAAGAACTGTTACAAAATCTAGAACTTCAATTAAGGCAGAAACTTTCCTACCCTACCAATATGTACAACAGTATAAAGTTCAATTACTCGTTACAAATCCATGAGCATCTCTGGGCCTTAAATTGTAAGGCAATTGTGTAGTAGTGTCACTAGGTTGACCAGCAGAAGAACGATCTTGATCAGAGATCTCTAAAGTAGGAAATATAATTCTTGCTGGCACCTTGGTTAAACGATCAACATGTACCACCTGTCGTGTGTGTGGTTTAGTCACTAACTCTATCCTGAAGTTAACCTTTGATAACTTCTCAACAACTCGGTAAGGACCCTTGTTAAATTTACACAGCTTCCTAGCCGTTCCTGGCTGTACTACAGGAGTGTATAAGTAAACTGTATCACCTAGCTGTATGTCCTTATGATAAGCTTTTGACTCTCTAGTAGTTTCTTGTTTCTCAGCTGCAGTAGTTAAATTTGTCTTAACTACCTGAAATGATTTTTGCAGTCTGACGAGTAAATCTTTCGCATAAGTTTTAGTATCATCATAAGTCTTAAATTTAGACTGAGTCAACATATCCACTGGTAACGTTAAATCTCGGCCATACAAGAGAAACGCTGGGCACTCATCTAATGCCTGATGCTTTCCAGTTCTATGTGCTAATAAAGCAAACGGTAAATGCCTGTCCCAATCTTCTTGAGTTTCAGAAACCAAGTGACTTAATGAATTAATAAGAGTTGCATTTAATCTTTCTACGACACCATCTGATTGTGGATGATAACTTGTAGTGGTGTGTTTACAAATTCCTAATTTCTGATAAACTTCATTAATAGCCTGTGATATAAAATTGGTACCTCTGTCTGTGATTATATGTTGTGGTACCCCATGAGAAGCAATAAACAGCTCAAGTTTCTCAATTATGGTTTCAGATGAACAATTTTGTAAAGCATAAGCCTCTGGCCATCTCGTGAAATAGTCTGTAATAACCAATATATATTTATGTCCAGAAAGTGTCATGGGCAGAGGGCCTACAATGTCCATGGCTATACGTTCAATAGGTCTATTGGCTATTGGAACTCTCATTAATGAAGCTTTGTGTGATGCCTTAAAACCACGTTTCTGTATACAAGAATGACAAGATTTCACATAATTAAGAATTTGCTTATGCATGTTTTTCCAAAAGAATGCTTTCTGAATTCTATGAAGGGTTCTATGAAAACCAGAATGAGCAGCTACAAGTGAATCATGATTTTGTTGCAGAATTTTTGGAACTAATGTTTTAGGTAACACTATTCTGTTTTGTTTTTGCCAACGAGCCTTAGGATTTTTAAATTTACAATACAAGGTATCATTTTCAATGAAGAAGATCTATGAAGGAGGTTTTGGAATTCTATTATCCTTTAAATCTTCTTTTATTTGCTTACAATAAGGATCAAGAGCTTGTTGTTCTATAATGGTGTGTAAAAGATCAGGGGTGGTAGAAGTTTGTACTTGTTCAGCCACATTTACAGATCTGGATAAATAATCAGCAGTGGAATTTAATTTTCCTGGTTTATGAACAATTTTGTAGTCATACTGAGACAACCCCATTATCCAGCGAGCAATCCTAGATGTTGGATCTTTTAACTTTAATACATGGGAAAGTGAAGCCTGATCACAATAAACTGTAAAACTTTTGCCTAAAAGATATTGCCTAAAATGAGCAGTAGCCCATACAACAGCCAAAGCTTCCTTCTCCACAGTGCTATAATTAATTTCAGGACCCTTTAGTTTTCTACTGGCAAAACAGATAGGGTGTAAAAATTTATTCTCATCCTCCTGACCTAAAATGGCTCCTAGAGCATAATTTGAAGCGTCAGTACACAAAGCGAAGGGTTTTGTAAAATCTGGTAAAGCCAAAATAGGCTGAGTTAAAAGTTCAGCTTTTAAGTTGTCGAAAGCCTGTTGAGCCTCATCAGTCCATTTAAAGGTTACTTTATCTTTAGTCAGTTCAGTTAAAGGTAAGGCTTTGTGAGCAAAATTTTGAATAAATCTACGATAAAATCCTACCAGACCTAAAAATCTTCTAACTTCCTTTCTATTTTTAGGCACCTGAAAACTACTGATAACCTTAAGGTTTTTATCATCAGGCTGCACTTTACCTTGAGATACTTTATAACCTAGATATGTAATTTGGTCTCTGAGAAAATTGCATTTAGAAGGTTTCAGTTTTAAGTTGTGTGCAGTAAGTCTATCAAATACAATTTTTAATTTGCTTAAATGTTCCTCGAAAGTATTTGAAGCTATCACTATATCATCTATATAAATGCCTATCTGTAAAGGCGATAGATTTGCCAAAACTATTGACATCAGTCTCTGAAAGGAACTGGGCGCATTACGCATCCCGAATGGGACTCGTGTCCAATGATAATGTCCAGAAGGAGTAGTGAAACCACTTTTATAAATATCATCAGGGTGTATTTTCATTTGAAAGAAACCTGAAGTTAAATCTAATGTGGAAAAATAAGTAGCATTCCCTAAACCTTCAATCAATTCTATCATGTTAGGTAATGGAAAACTATCCTCAACTGTTTTCTCATTCAATTTCCTAAAATCTGTTACTAAACGATAACTCCCATCTTGCTTTCTAACTAAAATCACAGGAGCAGAATATGCACTATCACTTTCTTCAATAATTTTTGCCTCTAACAGCTCAGCAATCTGCTTATCTAATTCTTGCCTTAAATGATAAGGAACTCTGTAAGGTTTCTGTCTGACAGGAATGTTGTCTTTTAAATTAATGTTGTGTAAAATTGTATCACAACCAGTAAGTTCAGTGACAGAAGAAGCAAAAATGTTTTTGTACTGATCTAAAAGAATCATAAGTTCATGTCTCTGTTGTTCAGGTAAATGACTTAAGTCAAACTGACCTCCCCAGGGTTCAAACTGCTCACCAGTCTCAAGACTCGTAGAAAATACTGGCTGAATATCAGGTGTTTTAACATTAACAGGAGCCAAGGTGGCTAGTTTCATACCTTTGTTAATGTGTACAATATCAGGAGAGAAATTTGCCACTTTAATAAAAAATTCATTTGAACGTTGTTTACTATTCACTGAACGTGCTACACTGAATTTGGCGTGCTGATGGTGAGGAAGAGGTTCAATAAGTACAGAAGGTTGAGAAAAAGGTAAAAGGGAAGTTGAAACTTTTAGAATATTTTCAGAGAAAGGAGGAAGTTTATGCTTTTTCACAGAATAGCAAAAGATATCATTAGTCGAGTTATTTGGTGACATGCAATTAATTGAAGCATCAGCACTTGGCGCAGACATGTGAAGGTGCAAAGGCACCAATATGTGTGGACCTATCAAATTTGATGAACTGAAATCAATACAAAGTTTGTTTAGACTTAAAAAGTGTGTTCCTAAAAGTGCACCATATTGATCAGATAAACTATCAATAATAAGAAATTCAGTTTGAAAAATCTGATCCTGAAATTTGACAGGTAACAAAACTTTTTCCCTAACTAACACTTTGTTGCTTGAAATGCCTTTTAAATAAGTTTCACATGTTTCAATTTTTACTTTCTTGCCAAAACATTTCATATACCTAGCATTTAGTAAATTTACAGTAGCTCCTGAATCTAATAAAAATTTGAGTTTATTACCCAAAATTGAGCCATTTACTATAGGAAGAGGTGCTTCACCTAAAGAAACTGAATACACTGATGGTACCTTCAAAAGGGCTTCATGGGATGAACTGAAGGAATTGCTCTCCCTACCCCTTACTAGTTTAAATTCTGGTTAAAAACTGGAGCCTGAGGATTTAACTGAGTAGTGTTCCTCGAATTAACCTGCCCTGCAACCTGGTGTGCGTTGGGAGTTACACTAGCATTTCCTAGCTGTCGAGCATTACCATACTGTCTAGTTCTAACATTGTTGTTAGTACCCTGAGATAGATTTACCATACAATTCCTCGCTAAGTGGCCTAACCTATTACATCTATAACAACGAGGACCAACCTGTCTACTCTTAGCTGTAGACTTAGACATCAATGATTGTACTTGAGTTTGCAAGTTTCCTAACATGTTAGTTAAAGTAACTATGTTTTCCTGTTGTGCTTTAATTGCTGCTGTGAGTTCATCTTTGGAACTATTAGCCTGTGCAGCCTTAACTGTAACACCTGGAGTGGAAACTGCATTCACTTCTACAGAGTGAACATTATTAAGCTCATCTGCATGGGTTTTAAACCAAACTTCTTCTTCTGCTATAGCATGTTTCTTAGCTGCTACATATGTTTTGTGGTTCTGTGGTAATAACAGTCGCCTCAAATGTAAATGAAGGCCCTCAAGAAAAACAGACAAGAGTAAATCAAGTCTCTGACTTTCCACAGTGGGATCTTCCACTTTATCGACAGGTACTGTTTTACAAGAGAGTGCCTCTATTCTAGCAGCAAACTGCCTAACACTTTCTCTAGGCTTCTGAAAGGCTTGAATTAATGCTCTAATATTAGCATGTAAATTTTGAACAGTAGCAAATCTGTCCTTTAAAGCCTCAACCACAATTTCCAACTTAGTCTCATTCTTGAGACGAGGGTTATTGCGAATAAACGCAGCAGCTTCTCCATCTAATTTTACACGAATAGCAGTCAACTTATCAGAGTCAGCCCAGCCTACATGTGCTGCAACTAAATTGACTCTGTCCAGAAAATCATTAAGTTGAGTAGTACCTTCTGCCCCAGTAAAAGTGGGAATTGACACCAAGGGATCAGCCCCAAAAACTGAGATTCTATTTGCAGTAGGCTGAGGATTCCGACCCCCAGTTAAACGGTTAATTACAGGCATTCTAGTTGCCGCTGGAGTTAAACTCTTCCTTTTAGTAGGCATATTAACCAATTTAACTCATAAATGTGTAACACAATATAATACAATACTACTAAATTTGTGTAAATAATGTAACACTGGTAAACAGTACAGCAAAATATATATAAGCAAAATAGTGTAGCTTAATTACACAATTAACAGCACTTTTAACAGTACTCATAAAAATATTATACTATGAAATATCATACCATGAAATATTATTCATATCAATTATCAACATAAAGAAAATAATACCAGTAATTAATAATAACACTGCCACCACTCTTAGCAAAAGCAATTTTAAAAATTACACTGGACCAAAAATGATAAATTAGAATACATGGCACCTTTTTTGTGCATACCAAATACAAAATAAAATACAACTTGCATATAACAAAATTCGCGAGGTCACGGCACCATTTTCTTGTTGGAGCTTTTAATTCTTAAGAGTTTGTGTTTATGTTTTAAGTTCAATACCAAATGATAAGTCAATATTTGGATAAACAATTCTCAATAACATGAATATGTAAAGTTTGTGACAACATGATATACACAATATATACTGTAAAACTAGTGTTCAAATCAATCGTAAATAGTGACCATGAGCTCCAACAGAATAATTAAATAAATGCGTTGTGTAACATATATTGGGTCCAGTGTTCTAAATTAAAAGTGAAAACATTACAAGAAAGTTAAAATTAAATATGGAATTTATTAAGATATTACTGAATTAATACAGAATTTTACATTGGTGGCGGTGGTGTGAAAAAAAATAAAAAAAATCATACCGTTCCAAACAGGGAAGTTAACATTGTAGATACCGACATCCGACAAACAAACTTCGGCCAACGTCACAGCGCTACCACAATTTAACGTTCCAAAAAGTGAAGTTAACATAGAGAATACATTGTCGGCTATGGCAAGGTTACTTGTTACAGAATCATGGCAGTAGACGTCACAATAACGGTAGAGAGAGCCATTGCTTGCCTTCTATAAGGAGAGAAAAGAAAGTAATTAGTTAAGATAAAGTTTAGACATTTTCGTCGCCCTCCATAGTAGCCTTCTCTCATCCATTTCTTCCGACATCGTTGGTTCCATGATAACGCTGACAGCTACTCTTCAGATAGTATTTTTCATTCGTGTCTCGCTTTCAGATCCGTCTCCTTCCGTCAATGGCTGCGTGTCTGCCTCGTGTTTGTCTCGTGTCAGTCTGCCCTCGTCGCCAGCTCCCAGGCTTTTTACTCAAATCGCCAAGACTGCTCGATTGGCGATTTTAGATGGTAGGAAAACCGCCAACAGCCCGGCAACCCCAGGGGAAAAACACGCAGGAAGGTGAATCTCCAAGTAGAAAGAGCTCCAGAAATTGGCGAATATCGCTGATACACCAAGGTCAGTCACCTCTAGCCTCGACGAAGGGTCCCACTCTAGCATAGGAAAAGCCTGCGAGTAAGCAAAACACCCCGCCCCCCCTGAGTTTGCTGCAGGGTTAGTAGTGTAGAAACTAGCCTCTTCCGCAGGGTGCAAACGTTACTAATGTTGACAGATGTTTCACAGACTACCGTCTAGCGGGCGAAGAAATCGAAAACAAGGTTGTAAATCAATTGGAAAGGCAACGGAAAAACTTTTGAAAGGATAGGTGTTAATTATTGATCTTACATACAAATTAACTTCAATACTGATAAGTACTTAAATAAAAATATAATAATTACATAGATAATTTTCTTGGGTTTATTCCAACACCAAACACGACCACCATAGTCAGAAAATATGGATCCCAAATTTAGCAGAAAAGGGGGCACATTAAAACTTAATTAAACTTTAAACACCAACTTGTGTAAACAAACTTTTAAAAGATTGACCTTAAGGGTCAACTTATCAAGAGATTAACATTAACAACCAAGGTTAAGAAAATTAATTAACTAAACAGAAATTTAAATAGTTAACCAACCAAAAGTAAAGAAGAAAAATTAATTACACAAGGAACTTAAAATCAGTGTTAACCAAAACTGTCAAGAGAACAAATTAAATGACTACAATTACTTTTCAACAAGCCAAAGAAACTTAAGTTCAACTGCAAAAAAATAAAAACAAATTAATATTTAAGTCTGAAGCAAAATAAGTTAAATCATTACCTTTAAAACAATTTAAATCACAACTGAAATAAGTAATACATAACAGGTATTTGTGGAATTGGTTTTAATTTCTTACTTGTTGTCTATATTGATTAATTTTCAGTAGCATATTTTTCTAATTGTGAAGGTAAGTTATTGGCTGTACTGAAAATAGCACTTTTAGAACTAAACGCTTAATCAAAACGAAATTTATTAGATTACAAATTGCGATACAGAAATTAAAATATAATATACAAAATAAAATTCTGCTGCTGGCGAAACTAAATTTCAAGTTAGTTTTTCCAATTCTCAATAGTTCACAACATCTTACATGGAAGGTCCAGAAAGGAAAGAGGTTCCACAAGTATTTAGATTTCATTTGCACACTGGATTTAAACTAAATTTCACGTATTCCGAACACGATACCCATGAATTCCAAGGATCTTCTGTTTTTACTTCTGTTATGAGTTGCAACTAACAATTACTCGCATTTAATGCGTGACTACAATTTCTATAACCTTGTTCCGTAAGCGAATATTTATGACGTAACCCAAGAGAAGCTTGGACACATTGCAACTTAAAACTTAACTGTTACTAGAACTCTAAAGCAATTTTCATAAATTAAGTAAACTGAGTAAGAAAATTTAAGCGTTTTAAAAGGATAATAGTGTTTTAAATGGATTTAAATAACTGTAAGATATATTTTAATTTTATAATAATTATTTTAATTTTCATTGTACTTTCCTATCTTGCCCCGTTTCAACTTACAACTCCCTACCAGAATGAATTTTTAGCATCGCGTTGAATGCAAATGAGGAAGAAGGAGTATTAAAGGAAAGTTCAACTTACTTCGCGAGAGAGAGAGCTAGGAATACTGAGTAGCGTACGTTTGCCTTTTGGGCTAAGTCTTCTTAACTGCTATTACGCTCGGATGTATATTACGTGCGTTTTGACAGTTCGCCGGCTAGTTTAAAACTAAGGGCCAACTCCGTTATAGATGGATGATTTGTATTAGGTCCTGCTAAATCTCTTAGTTAGTTAAAATTAGTTCTTATTTCTTATTTTTGAGTTCATGCGCGAATGGAGACTTTGTTGTAAGCCCGAAGAAAAGGGCCGTCTGTTGATCGTAATTTTGAGTAAATAAAGGGTAATTAACCCTTCTTGAGTTTATGATTTCTGTTCTTTGGACGAAGCTAGTTTCTTCGGAATTTAAATTAGCAGAATCAAAGTGAGAAACACTTCATTTTGCGCCCGAAGCTTAAACGGTCTATGTCGTTAGAAATTTAAAAAAACGAGCTGACCCCTCCTACCTTGAGGTACTCCTACCTTTACCTCCTACCTTCAATCCCTGAGGCACCAGTAAACCCAATGGCGGGATGTGGGTTCATAGTATAAACTATTCGGGCAGCTATCAAACCAGCTGCGACGTTCGATGGCAAAGGTTTGGTGATAACTTTCCTAGAGCAATTAAAGCTGCATTTTTCATTACATCCCGCAAATCAGCTGCAGAAGATTACCATTGCAACGACTAACTTAAAAGTCAAAGCCCTTAGTTGGTTCCAAGGCATCGGAAATTCCTGCTAGGGCCCCTAAGTTCCGAAACGTACAGCTGAGAATATTTTAAAACCGCGCTACTAAAAGCGTTTCCCGTTGTCAAAGACCGAGCAAAACTGAAAGCAGAGCTCTTCGGTAAATACCAAACGAATTCATTTATAAAAAACAATACCTAGAAATTAACCAACTTACAAGACAGCCTAAAGTTCGTAGGCAACAAATGGGCGTTTCGAATAATACTTTCGTTTTTTAAAGTTGGTGCTCACTTTTTATCAAGTTCGGGCTTACTTTTGTGCTTCCTTACAGTCAAAATATCGAAAGCCGGACAATTATTTATTTTCCTTTCAAAAGTTTAAAAGTAAGCTTTTAATGCATATTTCTTTTATTTGAAAATCACTTCTCCAAAAACTTTAAAGTATCTGTATACCATAGACCAGGAAACGAACGTTAAGCAATTTTAGGTAGAAACGTAATTCTTTTGAAAAAACAAAGTCATAACCATTCGCTTGTTCATATCAGCTGTATGAAACATATCTGGTAGACGCATACGCTTATAACTTAGAATCAACAATAATCGCAACAATGGACACCTTGTAAAGATTCCCCTCTTTTGCAGCACTACTGAATCACAGTTGCTAATACGGGTAGCTGCGCGACAGCCACTAATTCTTACGCTAGAATTCCTTGTCTTGCTGTGTAATCCGTCATTGTTTATCTTCTCTTTCGGTGGTACGTGGAGACTAACACAACCAATCTCCCTTGTCGGCTCCTTCCTCTCACATGCATTGATTCCATTTTTGCAACACTGTGATTTAATGTTATCCAACGCAACACCGATATATCGGAAGAATAATTCTTAATACCTGGATATTACAATTTTTCTTCTGCGAAACTCAGAAACTTGCTCGAATGTATGCCTTCTTTTTATACGAGGTATTTTAAAGTTTCCCATACAAAATAACAATGGGACAGCCTTAATTTTAGTACATTAAACATCCTACAATTCTTCTTTTCTACAGAGCTTCTAGGTGGAGTTACTGGATATCAGGATTTGCATATATGTTAACCGAATACTGAATGCTTGAGTGACTGTCAGAAAGACGTTTTATGAATTGAAGTACAAGAATGCTGACTGATTACCATAATCTGTTTCGAAATTTCCGGTTTCAAGCAGAGCGCAGTATACTTTTTTGAGCAGAAGACTATGAGACATCAAATGAAATAATTATTATAAAATATATAATAGGCGCTTATCTTAGAAGATTCTAAAATAACAATAGAAAAGAATTACTTTATGTACAGAAGAAAAAATGTCTTCACAGCTAAGTAATGGTTACCGCTGTCACTGACAATAAAGGCTCAAAGTTGATAATACTTTAATGAGACTTTAGACTACTTTTACTAAGCTGATGCTATCTAGCATGATAAACTGAAAAATGATATGAGGTATCCGAAATAAAATTAGCTCAAGTTACAACAGTCTTCTTTATCTATACTATGTTTAAATTACAGTTTTTGTGAGTAAATATTTGTAACGGGCAAATTTGGTTTGATTGAGTTAGTTAATAAAATGTCAGTCTTCTAAACGAAACTTAGTCTTTGGAAGATAGCCAATAAAGATAGTGAAATAAATTCCTTTCTGTTTTGCAAGCAATAAATTGCGAGAAATGAAATGCATTATATTGTAGGTATACTGTTTTTATAATTCAAGGAATTTTCTTTTTTACATTTTACAAAAGCAGCCTTTAGCTGTTCAGTGAGCGATTAATCACGTGCAAACAAATTTTGCTTCAAAAAATTAGAGGCACAACATATAACTTTAATATGAATGAACTCAAGCTTTTTATAGGAATACCATAGAGAAGGTAATAAAATAATAAAGCTGATAAGGTGTGCTGAACACTGAGAAAAAATTTTAAAATAAAAAGTTTATACGTTTTACATAAGACATTTCTGAGAAAGGTAACGTAAATCAGTTTTTACATTTTTGGGTATTTACATAAAAATAATATGCTTAGTTCCCTTTGTGTTTTTAATTTAAAAAATAAAATAAGATGAAAAATTCAGAAGCTGAATAAAGCAAATCTTTGAAATGTAATATATTCATATTCTGATCTCTGTCTGGGAGATTTACTTAATTTTTAGAACCCATTTTGATTATTATTGAGATAAAAATCATTCATTTGGAAGAAACACTTGAATTCACTTTCATTCTCGAAACCAAACACAGAGAACCTACTTTTACCTTTTTGTTAATTCAAATTCCGGTGGACTAAAATAGTGGATTACGACGACTCTGAAACTTGTAAAGATAGCAGCGAATGAGCAATTTTCATGTACGTGCGAAGAATAATGAAAAATAGCGAGACGTGAGTTCGCATTGGCAAACCATCAAGCAATTCGCAAAAGTAGCTACGCACTTATTTATCTCAATTCTGTTGAATAAAGATGAGACGAAAAAGTAGAAAAAGATGAAAAAATATCAATGTGTTGTCATCGTTGCAAGAATCCATTACACGCTTGCCGCTTTTTCAATTTCGTCCTTTCTTGGTGTATTTAAAAAAGTGCTGAAAAAGTACATACAGATGTAGTAATCAAAAACAAGAAATATAACGTTAAAAACCTGTCACTTTTTCTGATCATAAGTGGAACGATTAAACGTGTCAGTGGTGGGAACGAAGATGCTAAACTGAATGGTGGCAAAAGCACCAACAAGGCTCTTGGGTCTTGATTCATTCTTACCTGGCTTGCAGGATAGTAAAAAGGAGAAGAAAGGAATAGCTAAGGATCGAATTATCTCATCTGAAAATGTGATGGATGACTGCATTAAAAGCAAATTTGCAAGCGGAAAGGAGAGTTTTCGATAATTAAAGGCTTTCGTGGGAGGTAATCGCAAGTTCTATGGGAAAATTACCTCAAGGGAATGAACCGCACATTTCTATTAAATTATCGGCTATTTTTCGGCTTTGCTTGAGAACCGAAGCTCTTGTATCGGCTCTGTACCTCACATAATCAAAATTCTCACTTGATGGCTTATTGGGGATGTATTTCGAAATACCTAGAGCTAACAAGCGTGAAATATTTCAACATAAATACTTGTTTACACCATAAAACGTTCAGGGCGTAAAATTATTTACAAGAATTAAGGTCCTAAAGCTGTTCTCAGGTTTTATAATTACATTTTAAATAATTATAACTCACAAGATTCCAATTTGCAGACCAAGGAGATATTAGGTAACACAAATAAATAAATAAGGCAGGTAAATTAATATTTATTAAGCATATTAAATTATTCTCTTCCTAAAGCAACAAATGTTTTAGAATTCAGTTCGCAGAACGAATGTCAGTTTATCGAAGGCGCATTATTTAAATCATTGATGACTTATAAATTGAATACAAATATACAAGAAAACAATTACAAATTAAAAGTTAAAAATTTAAATGACAAGAAAAATCATTATTGAAGGAGAATCGTTTAATTTATATGTCGTTTAATTTTAATCGTTTTTATTCTGCTAGATTAAAAGGTTTATTTTTACTTTCTTATAACATAACAGCTTACAAAACATGCAATTTTAACTATGTTGGTAGAAAAAATTAAGAGATGAAACACTTTTTTCCAAATATCTCCTGAAATACTGGATATAAATAAATGAAATTAGGTACGATTATAGTTTATTGTATGACAATAATGTGTACAAAGCAAAAACGAAAATGCCATTCATTAGTATGAGTTATGGCCAAGAGCCCAATGTGGTCCAAACTTGGGGTTGAAAGGTGGCAGTGAAAATGTGGCTAGTATAGTGTGTGGTCGCCTCTGATAGACAGACAGCATGCACAGCGAGTAGACATGCTGTTCACAAGAGAGTTTAGGAGTTCCTGTGGAAGCCGCACCCATTCCTCCAAAAAAACAGTTTTTAACTCCTGAATGGTTTTGGATGGAGGTTGGCGTATTGTCTTCGCAAGAACAAGCATGTTCAATAGGAATAAGATCTGGAGATTTTGTTGGCCAATCCATTTGGTGAATATCCTCGCATTCCAGATAGTCATCAACGAGATCTGCCGTATGTGGTCCTGCAGTGTTCTCCATAAAAATAACTTCAGGGCTAAGAACAGCTCTAAAACGTCGCACATAGGGATCTAGGATCTCCTGTCTGTACCTCTGGTCATTCACGGAACCAGTATCGAAAACATGGAGCGGTATGCGGCCATCTTGCATGATCCCTATCCAGACTACCTCCTCCACCACCATAATGGCCTCTTTTCATAATGTTACTGGAATGGTATCGTGTTCCAGATTCCCTCCATATCAATAATCGCCGAGGATCGAGTTGCAGACTGAATCTGGATTCATCGGAGAAGAGAAGTTTAGCCCACTGAAGATGTGTCCAGTGTTAGTGTTGTATACACCATTGTAAACGCTCTCTTTTGCGGGAGAAGTGAGTGCGATACAAATAGCAGGCTTTCTGGCATACCGTCCTGCTCATGGAGTCTTCTGGCAACTGCCTTCCTTGAAACTGATGTTCCTGTGGCAGTAACGGGGTCAGAATTCAGTTGTATGGCAGTAGAAGTCCTCTGGTGCTTGGTTGAAAATACCAAATACCGGTCGTCATTGGTCATTGTGGCAAGCTTGTCCAGGTCTTCTAGACACTACCCTGCTCTTTTTAAACTGATTACACAAATTAGAGATGGCACTTGGTGCTACATCCAATTCTCTTGCAACTCGAGCTTGGGACAGTCCTGCCTTAAGCCTATCCACGATTCACCATCTCATACCTTCGTCTAAGTGATTATGTGTACTCATCTCACCTAAGCAACAGCAGAAAATAACAAGGTTATTCAAGAAAGAAGATAAAAATTACTTCTGTGTTGCAGAGCGGAATGAGCTGAGTATTTGGAATATCTAAACTCATCTCAGTGACACCCAAGAAATAAATTAAAAGGTACAATTTTTATGATATATCCTAATTTTTTTATACCATTGGCGTTTGCTAAAGGAAAATATTATATTACACAACAGGTTGAATTCCTTGGAATTAATTATAAAAGATAATTATTCTACACGCTTTTAATACACGGGAACAGAATTTTTTTATCGGTAATTACATGAAACTCACATCTTGAGCATTATTATATGCTTAATTTCTGTAGAAGATCTCTTTTATTTCATGAAATTAAACTTTCAATTACTGAACGCCGTCTAATATGAGAGTATTTGAAATTTTTAAACTAATAACATCAAAATGAATCCTTCCATGCCAAGTAGAATATTATAACGTTAACCATAAACTACTTAAGTGAAGCGATTACCTCTCTCTTGGGATCTTTGTGCGGTTTCATCCAGTGTGCGCAGTTTTTTCTTAGGACAATAAAGTGTTGGGTGGAAAGCACCAGATAGAAAATTGAAGCAGGCATTAGGGAGATCTGCCGATGTCTGAATGTACAAGGGTTTTAGAAGACTTCACTGTGAAAGAGTTAAATGATTACACATAGCCATGAAGAAAAATTTTTAAATAGTCTAAATTTATGAAGCAGATTTTCCTTTCTGTATCGTCAAATGGAAAAACAATAGTCTTCTTTGTTTACAAAAATATTTAAAATCTTTGAAATTATGAAAAAATAGCTCAATAAGTTACACTTATCTGTGAGTTATAAAAATATTTCGGACTACTTAAAGAATCATGGCAGAAGAGCTCATATCAAATTGATTGCACATTTAGTTAAGAAAACAAAATTTTTAAAACGCTTCTTCATTGAAAGTTTAGAAAATTGTACAAAACTTTCACGGCCGTTTTGGGATATGTCATTTATTCATAAAGCACAGCAAGCACAATATATTTATTGTACTTATAACAAGAGTTCTTCCTTAATTTTTCCTATAACATCCAATTAACCTGTTTTGGGATAGTAATAATTTGCGATAATATATTATTTGACGATACCTACTTAAAAGTTCTAAATAAAGCGGTGTCTTTAAGTAGTGCATTGCTTTCAAGTGGTGTATTGCGAAATTTTTTTAATTCATCTAGTTTACCTGAGCCCTTAAGCACTCGCCTTCTTAGAAACCTAACCTCCATAGTATTAATCGGATAAATTTAATGAATTTAATGAATGAATTTAATTTAAAATTTCAATGAAGGAATTAACATAGTTTAAAATCTGAAGTCATTTATAAAGCAGAAGACTGATTAGGAACTATGTATAATTGTTATCCCTTCTGTTCTTTCTAATGGAGACAAAGCTCAAATAACAAGCGTATGAAACGCGGAAGTATAAAAATCTCAATTCGGTAACAGAAATGTCAAGAAAATCCAAGAAATTTTAAATTTTGTAAATTTCAAAACACCATAAATAAAGCAATAATTAACATCAGTTGTAAGTACTCTTAAAATAATCAGTAAACATAAAATGGAAATGCCGTTGTTACTGCGAAACTTTAGAGAAAATAACTAAATTTCTTATTTCAGGCTATTTCAATATCGCACTTCACTCAAAACGCATCTTAAAAATAGGTATAATAGTTACAGAAACTGTTAAATATTCTTCCTAAAAGGAATAATTCATAGAGAAAAAAAGGTAAGAAAAAGGAAACACTTCTTATTCTTAAAGCAAATGTAACTTTAGCATCAAAAGATGGCAGAACTCAATAAATTTTATTTTTGTAAATATTTCGATTTTTGTTACCTTTTAGCACATTTCGAGATTTCTTCTTAATTTTTGATTAGTTCAGAGAGATATAATCCAATCGAATTATTAAAACAGAGAGATACTTTAATCATAAAGATATTTTATACTACGAAGTTCCTTCGATGAAGACTTACCAATGAAAAGAAAAAAAAAACTAAAATTTGTAAATGGATAATGTGAGGTTCTGTATACAAGTATATTCTTTTAAAAATATCCATGTAAATCGTAATTTCCTGATAATTGCTTCAATTTTCCATTTCCATGTACCTTGATTTCGTGTTTGTGTTCTAATACGCCTGTGAGAAAGTCTGTAAAATCTTGAACTTGATATTTCTTATTGGCAGTTGTGAAGTTCTCAGAGATAAAGTTGTATTAAATACTTCGTCTTTAAGAATTCTAGAAATATTTAAGTTTTAAGACTCATAAAGAAACATGAGTTTTGTGGCATTAATAAGTTAAACGACAAAAAACTGTTATACAGGCAGTCGTGAAAAGTTTTTATCAATATAAATCTTTTCAAAGGAAGACCTTATTCGTAGAAATTTATAAATTTTGTGTTCAAGACAAATGCGGCAGGTTTCTTTATTGCCACATAGCAAATCCATTACGTTACTTGTGTACGTAGATTACTAATGAAGAACATTTCTGGTTCAATGATTTCCTGTGCGACTATTAGATTATGATCCTAAGTAACAAATTTGCGTTCGAATGTTATAAATCTATTTTTAGCTCATAAATTACTTGGTAAAAATTCTTTCTGCATACCCCATGTAACTAGATTATAAATTAAAGAAAGTTGCTCACCAATAAACTATAGCTGAATATCACTCAATGTCATTAATGAGAAAACTTAGTATCGAATTATTCCAATTTATTTCTAAGGAATTTCTCAAAGCAAGCCGAAGGAAATGGCAAAGATCCCAAATTTTTAAACATCTCGCAAATTGCGTCCAACGTTTCAAGTTTTCATTTTTTAAATGAGTGGGAACTTTTACTGAATCTGATTACAGAGACAGAGCAACAGTATACAAAGACAGGTTCTTAATTTTTATAAAATAATTTTTATAAATTTAAAAATTCCAAAACATATATATTTATGTTATTTAAAACATTTTTGTAAATGAAAATATTTGTCTACGGCAATCAAGGTCGCATAACAACTTTTTACGGATGTATAGTGGGAAATAAATTAAAATAAACAATAAGTTTAATTCGGAATAAACAACCAGAACAAATAAAAAAACAGAAGCATGCAGACAGTTTCCAAGAAATAAGGGGCAAAACATGTCAAAATCAAAAATGAAATAAAAAATTTACATCTTTCGTTGCATTGTCATAAGGGGGTTGGTGCAACGAATGAAGTAGATAAATCAAACTGTTTTTGAATCAACAAAGATATAAATTAAAGTTTAAACTAACAGAAAAAAATAGGTAAAGTAATTTGTGTCTTTATCAATCCAAACCCTGCAGAGCGAAGTAACTAGTGTAAATAATTGAAAACTTTTAACTTCAAAAACATATACAAATTTTTAAAATAACATTTATTTTGAGCAGACAGAGTCCAAAAAGCAAACCAAAACATGCAAATATAAGCAGCTCAATGTATGAAAAAGTAACAATATATGTAAATTTTGCATCCATGTAGGTCGAGTAAAGGTATTTATAAAACGTTTTCACACAAGTTCAAAAACAAGCAAAAAATGTAATTTTAGTTTAAGCAGACCTAGTCCAAAGAACATGTGTATTGCGTAGTTAAACAGAAGTAATCCAATACATGAAAATTTGAACTAAAATTATAAAAAAAAAATAAAATAAAAAATAAAAGAGGAGTTAGTTCTTAAACTTTGTAGCATTAGAGAAACAAAAATTTTGAAATGAAAAAATATATAATTGTTCTGTTTGGCAGCAAAATATCTTTGCTAAGCTTTAAATGTGCTAAATAATTAATGGATTAAGATAAACTATGTATTTTAAATTGATTAATAGTAAAATAATTAGAAATATGATTAGAAGAAACTTCCACTGCAACACTAAATATGATGTAGCAAAAATGATATAACAAAAATGAATTATTTTGTCACAGTAAAAAGTTAAAATCATCGAATTGCCTGGATTACAAACGGGAAAAGAAGTTCCATTCTAACCGTTATAAATTTTAAATGTTGAATCAGTTCGCTTCAGTTCAACGTATGGAAGAGGTTTTAGTATTTATTTTGCCGAATGGATTATGTTGAAATGTTTAATATCAAAACAATTAGTTTTATGTTAATTCAGCAATCTAGAAAGTTGTAGAAGACAGTGCAAAAAATTTTAGAAAAAGTTTAAAAAAGTTTTTGGAGAATAAATAAATTTGAAGAAGCTGAAAGTTATGAGCAATCGTAGAGAATGCAAAAGGGAATTTAAGAAAATTATTATAAATTATAGCTAAAATATAGGAATATAGCATTTCTAAAAGAATAAATGCTAAAAGAGTTTTCAAATGTTGCAAAATACAGAATACAGTCTAGCGATCTTTCTTGAATCTTGGAAGCTGAAGTAGCCTCATTTTGTTTATAAAGCGACAGATAATTCTTTAACAGTCTAATCTGAGCTAAAAATAATGTGAGGATTTTGACAAGTATGTCTAATTCAACTGTGTTAAGGACATCCAAACTATACCGCCAGAAATGGTGCACGTGTAGCATAAAATGTGGAGAGTTTATTATAGTGTAGTTTGCAGGTAATTTTAGGTTTTTTCCGACATGATCTAAATCTATTAAAAATGCTTTTCTTCACATTTACAGATTTGATAAAATAATCTTATTACTAAGTTCACTGCCAATAATTTCTTGATAAAATGTTTTATAATTAATATTAAAACGTCTAAGAGCGGCCGACCGGTAACGTCGTTGCACATGGGTAACTCGGGCCGGGGTTCGAATCCCGGCGAGGGGTCTCTTTGCATGGGCGCTTTCGTGGTTTTCCTCAGTTGTAACGCGTTTACGAGTAAATTTCCCGTTGAAAATCCTCCATGAGGGCATCCCTTCTCTTTGGCAGATAGCCCTCGAATGCTTTGCCACAATTAAATAAACCAAACCATAATATTAAAACTATTTTTTAGCTTTGTCAGTAGTGGCGATAATAAATTGGATATTAAGTTCTGCACTATTTTTGTTAAGTTCCTTGTAATTAAAGCTGATGCTATTTATATTGTTACGAATTTTGCATTTAGTTTTGTATTATTAATAGAATTATAATTAAAATTGTTTTATTTCCCCGTTCAATGCAGTGCGTGACATATTTTAAAAGAAAGCTACGTCGGAAATGTAAAAATGCAAGAGCACGTGCATTTAACATTGACTAAAAATTTATCTCAGTAATTGATATTTAATTTGTATAAATTTAATTGACTAGTATGTTAACTGAAACCGTAATTCTACTCTTTTCGCTTTCCTGAAATTGCTAGAACTCTCTCGCGCGGCTGATTTAAAAAGCTATAAAAGCCGGAGAGAAGCATCTCAGCTCAGTTGCTGTTCTAGTGAGCTGCTGTAATTGTTGTAGTATTGATTGTAGTAATAATTATTGTAACTGATCGTAGCAAATTCGCTGTGAGATCGGATTAGCTTTCTCTGCTCTTTGGATTGCGTTCTGTTTAATGTTTTAGTAGTTCAAAATATAGCTACTGATTATACTGCGTGATATTGTGATAATGTACGAATATCTTTGAGGAAAAATCCAGCGTTTTGTTATATTTCTCGTGATAAAATAAATTTTATTAACTTTTTATCGAACTTGTGGATTCAACCCGTACGCATACAACAATATTATTGAATTGAAGTTTATTAATATGATTTTTATGTCAACTCCTTTGAAGGAGGGAAACAGGATGTTTTCTTCCTTCAAAGGAATTGAGTGGATACCAGTATTTGTAGCTGCTTGTAATAATAAATTGGTAAAGGTTGTGTTTAATCTTTTCAATGTAATTATTCTTATTAGGATTGTAGTTAATTCTGAACTTCGTGATTAATTTCATGAAATAATTAGGCTGTTGGTTTTTTAGAATATAAAGATCTTCGATAATAATGTGTTTGTGATAATGGCCAATGTATTTCTCAAAGTTTGATTCATGGCAGAAGCATAGTCGGTCATTAACTGGTTCACTGTTGTTATGGTTGATAATGATACTATTTAATTTTTGTTGCATTTGAAGACAATTTTGATGTTAGGGTCATTAATTGGGATAGTTCTAGTATTTTGAGTATTTTGCTAAATTCAATAAAGTCAAATTTAGTCAATCAATTTTACAGTCATTTTACAGTCGTGTATGGATTCTAAATTTATATGTATTTTTTTCTTAGGTCTTGCATTGTTTATATTTTTTTAACTAGATCTGCTCTAAATAATAATATTTAAAATTTGTTTTATGTTTTTGACGCTATAGTTTTCCAGTTTCTTTTTGCAGTATTTATTTCGGTTTGTATGGGTTGAATTGATAAAAACACAGATTACTTTACATTTTTTCTGAAGTTATTTTAAGATTTAAACCTTGTGTCTTTATTGTTTCAGAAACAGGCTTATAATTTTACTTCTTTCGCTGTACCAACCTACTTTTGGTGATGCATTGAAAGATGTAAATTTCCTATTTCTTTTTTGTTTTTGACATTTTTGCCCCTTTTCTTGAAAATTGCTAGTGAGCTTCTGGTTTTCAGTTTTGCTTTATTGTTTTTTTTTGCATGTATACAATTCGAAATAGCCCCTCAGCCGGTAGAGTGGTTAGTGATCCTGACTGACATAGCGACCGATCCGGGTTCTAATCTCTACGAAGGCATGGTTGTAACTGTCTGTCCTTTCATGAGGCAGTTGTAGTCATACATTAGGTGCTTCCATAATGAAATGGCCACCACTTCCAGGCCTTGTATTGGCGCAAGGCCAACAAATGGCTATTAAATAAAGCTCCGGGCCATTAAAAAACATTCTGAAATGAATATCGGATGAATTTTAAACGTATAATTTATTTTGCATTATTATCACCGTGTGTTGCTCCCTTCAGCGCATAAACTGGATTAGGTTTCTAACTGATATTTCTCCTCGCCATCGTTTTTATAATGTTTGTGACGTAGATAATTTGCAGTTCTAAATTCAACCAAAAAAACCTGGGTCCTCTTATTGGCCAATAGAAGAATTGCCTACTATAACTTTTTTTTTCTTTGAAACCGACTTCCACCTTAAATGCGACAAATATTCCTTTTCACTTCTCTTTTATCAACTTGCTACTGCGTGCTCGCTTCGGTTTACATCAAAAAATTGTATTGTACTGATGAAAAATGCTTGGCTAAACAGAAATGACAGAAGTTTTCTAATTTAGTCATGACTGAAAGTTTCATCATTGTATTGTGAATCTACATGGCACATAGTATATATATTTGTATAAGTAAAATATAAAAAAAGTACTATGGCTTTTCTCTACACGAACAGGCAAACTAGAATTAACTTTCCGCGATTTCAAGATCTTTGCCCTAGACCAATACTTTCGAGAACATTCTGGCATGTTTTATAACAGCTACTATAAATACCAAGTCACACCATTTTTATTCGGACTGCTTCCTGCTATCGCTGCCGTAAGACCTTCGCTGCTCTTCCTATTTGTTAGAATAAGTTGTAGAGACATTAGGTAATTTTTTAAAGCAGGAGACATGAAAACAGAGCAATGCCTTCGTCGTCAGGAATCGAACCACGGACCTCTCGAATACGCACCAAGCGGGCTGACCACTACGCCACGAAGGCATGCGAAGAAAGCGGGAGAAGTACCTTATAAAGTTATGACTCAGAAATCTTAAATTTAATATAATTTAATTTAAATCATTACTGAATATTTAATTTTGGAGAATTTTATAAGAGAAAAAAATGATTTGCTATTTGAATTGAATAAAGACACGAAGCTTTAAATTCTTCTGTGTCATCATTAGCTGCGTTCTACTCAGCCCAAAAAACGCCCGGACTCTGATGCGGCCTGATTGCTCACCTTCGTCATTCTTGTGCCATCTTTAAAATTATCACACACGCACACACACATATACAAGTATATATATATATACTAAAAAAATTCTAGGATGGTATAATCTTTTTCTTCTGAAGTTTAAATATTTTGTTAAATTAAATCTTAATTAGCTTTAGCGTTTGATTTTAAATTTGTTTCATTCCCTTTTAAAAGAATGTTTTCAGCATGGTCTAATCTTTTTTTTTTTAATTTATAATTTTTGTGTTACATATATATATAGGAAGAAACGTGTATTTAATAATTCTTAATTATTAAATTTTAACTATTTGAATAATTACGCCCTAATGAGTCTATTAAAAACATTAAAATACGAATAATTAGTATGTAAATTTCAGATTTTCATAAGTTTTTAAAAGAATTTTTAAAGTATTTTTGAAGCAATCATTTATTAAATCAAGATGCTTAATGTCAAGGTTAGATTGCTTTATTAGTACCATGCTGTTTTCTTTAATCTAAATTTACAGTTAAAATGTTTTTTTAAACTTTCAGGATAGCCTAATCTTTACATAAAAAAATTTATATTTGGTTTATATATACTATATACATATATAGAGAGAGAGAATGTATTTATTTGTATTTGTTGCAACATAATACATATGCAAAATGCATCTTTTTGTAAGTTCTCAGCATAGCGAAAAGATTATTTAGTATAATTATGTTTTCATTATGTTTTAAATAAATTAAAGGCGAAGTAGTTCATACTTATTATTTCATGCGAATTATTCCCAGTAAGTAGATTATGTGGCCTGGCTGCTAAGCTAATAATGAGTTCGGTTTCACCTCATTTGGGAATATTAATCGCCCAAATGAACGACTTTTGTTTAGTTGTTTTTGTTAAATTTGGTAAAACTTGTCCGGAAACACTCTAATGGGCACTGAAAATTTAGAAAATAAATAAAATAGAAAACTTTTCCAAGTCACTATATGGGAAACTATATCCGCGAATCCTGAACAGAAAGTTTTGAAACTTTTGTGATAGCCATAAATTGCAAAATTTAGAACTTGGACGTTTAAATCTACAAGGCTCACTCAAACACTTAAATATTATATTTTCAGAAGTTTCCAAGTCCTAACATTAAAACAGTTTTTATTATCTTCCTATCTTATTTTCAGGATTTTCGAATGAAAATAAACGTCTTGATCAATATTTGAGGATATAAACTCCTTAGCCACCATTTATGAAAACTCTGTATACATATATTTCCGTGTTAGTCTTCTGCACAAATCGGATAATAAAAATATGTGAAAAGAGCTTAAGCAAAACCGGCACATATTGCTTAAAGCGGGAATGATGTTTATTCAGTTTGTAGTGTACAGGATCTCTAACGGCTACAAATGCGAAGCTTGAGAGCAGAAATCACGCAGTCATAGGTATAGGGTGCAAAAATAAAAGCAGAGTCCTTCTGGCCCAGTGAGATGACATGAAAGTTATCGCACCATCTAAAATATTGCGGCAAAAGTCTTGACAAAATTTTAAATAACATTTTTTTTAAACTTGAATTTAAGCAGAAGGCATAACTCGTACTTACAATCAAAACACCGCCACTTGAAATTAAGAACAACAGATGTTGAAATTTTAAATTATAGGTTATGCAGATTAGTCTGCTTGGCTAGCTCAATAGTTTAATGGTGAGTTTTAACTTCGGTTAGAGAAATGGCTGAAGCCGGGATATTCTTTGGCAGAGAGGGGCGATATAACGTAAATTGCAGGCGGGAATGCTAAACTAAACACGAAACTATTTGAACCCCTCAACTTAAATATTGAGTTAAATAATTTGTACCCTGGTAAGGATTGCGGAAAAAGAGAAATTATGTTGAAGATTTAAATCATATAACTGATAAAGTAACACAAAATACTCAACAAAAATCAAAAATAGTTACAAATGCCAAAATAACTGAGCTCTTAAACTCACCACATCTCTAATTTGCAAACAAATTAGACTAGTTCTCGACTGATTTCGAAGCTTCGTACAGCCTCCGATTTATAAGATCATAAAAATTACTGTTGGAGCATTCTGCAAAAATCTTCACTAAACTATCGAAATAGTTTTCCAGAAACATGTAAAATGTAGACAACTTGGCTAGAAATTATTAAATCTCGCTAAAGAGCTTAATCGTTTTCAATTCGAGTTTCATCAGAGTATACAGAAGTTAGTACAGTATCCACTGGGCCAGCTCTGTACTCTTATGCACGACGTAGAGCTTTCATGGCAGTCTTGCATGATGAATCATGCCGGATTGAAAGATTTCAAGCAATACTTTCATAAAGGGATAAAATAATCTGTGAAGAGATCTCTGTGCTGCCTTGTTGTCAAAGAATATGTCTGCGTACTATTGTTCCCAATATAATAAAGCTCATACAAAGATGAGGTTACCATTAGCTTCGGCAGTCTCTTGCCGATAGAATAAATCCATAACTTTACAAGAAAACGCGTAACTTAAAACCTCTATACGCGCAACCAGAATAAATAGCCATTGATGACTTTCGTTGGTTCGAATGACAAGACAGAAACCTATGTTGGCTACCGATTTCTAAGCGTCGTTTCATCAGTCGACGAATATTGGAATTCAATATGTGTTGACTGATGTTATGAACAGCTCCAGAATTAAAAATTGCTGTCAGATTTTTACAGCAATTTTCCTCTTTTGTTACTTATTACAATTTTTCTCAATCTCAGAATTTACATTCAAATATCAATATTGTATGATGTCTCTTTAATCGTGGAATTATTTCAAACAATTTTATTCGGAATGAAAACTATCCGTAGCTCAATATCATTATTAACGATAAAAGTTAAAAGTTCATAAATTACAATGCGTTGTGGTTTTTTCCATACCTAATATTCCTAATACGTAAGCAATTTACTTGAAACTAATCAATTTTTGAAGCGTTGAAACCTAAATTATTACTTATCACATTTAATAAATTCAGCAATGATCCAGTTTTCTTCACGCAACATTTAACTTTGAAACTATGCCTTAAAATCTTGTAATTTAAATGCAATTTCACAATTCATTAATTTCAAGCTTTTTAGAATTCTCATAAATTTTAATAAAAAAGGTTAAGGCAAGTTTTACATTTTGTCGTTATTTTATTTTAGATGAAAAGTAGTAGATTGAGAAACTTTCTAAAATTAACGAATAATTAACCATAAATTTTTCCTCTATTTGATTGTACACCTTTCGTATCTGCAAGGAAATAATTATTGAAATCTAACTTTAATATATATTTTGATCTGTAATGCAAATAAAACACTAATTTTCGCATTTGGCAGGTGTTAATTTTGGAATCGAAAAGAAAATTTTTCCCTATTCACGTTTAATTAGATCTGTCAACACAGGCTTTCTGTTTTTTTATATGTGTCAAACCCTGACAGCAGGCAGCTTCCTTGGCGCTCAGGTCGTTCTTAGCCTTTAAATGGAAAACTAAATATTCTGAAAATGAATTGACACACCAGTTAAATTAAATAGTGAAACGAGCTAGAAATAATAATGATTACAGATTTTTTTCAAGTGCTAAGTTGTGAAACTGAATGTTGAAAACATAATGTTTAGAGTATTTAAAACTTATGTGCTATTCCCGTTGGTTAAATATATGATATTAAAATTCTGTACAGGCAAAATAAGAAATTTAAATATTCCTTGTCGTTCGGAACTGACATTAATGCAGCATTTGTAGCTTCATTTATTTAAAATGTGAGTTAATTAACTGAGAAATCCATAAAATAAGAAAAATAAGCGAAAAGTATGAAAGGTACTACTAAAAATGGCAAAGGACGAAAGCATTTAAAAGTAACACGGAATAACAACAAAGAACGAAATATGGAAGTCAAAGATATGAAAATGGAAAATTTAGCATAAAATATGTGAGAAATTTAGAGACGATGTTTTAAATATAAGAAAATCGAAAGCAAATTATGAAATATGGGAAGAAACTTTATAAAGGTAGAAAACTTTTATGTTACAGGAAGTTGTTTCAAACTCAAACTGCATCTAGACCAAATGCACGATCTGAAAGCAGCTGACGGTACACTTTGTTTTTTTTTTTTACTTTTAATAAAAGGAAAAAATTATTAACAAAATCAAAAATATTTTAATTAAATTTTAAAATTTCGCTTACTAAATATTTATCAAAACATGCCTGAACAATAATAATAATAATAATAATAGTATCGCAACGTATAAAATTTAAATTTATATTTATTTTCTATCTGAAATCTAAAGTCTGGTACCTATAAGATATTTTTGTTGGTTACACTTTGTAATTAAAATATACTGAGAGCTAAATATTAAATTCTCAGATTGATATTTCTTTCAAGTAATTATTACATTTTAACTAATAACTAAACAACTTACTTTAATTTAAACTAGAAATAAAAAAAATTATGAAAACTTCCTAAACGTTAACAGAAAATTTACGAAGTGAGACAAAAGTTGAGAATGCATAGTGAGAACCAAGTCTTTTACTCCTATCTATTAAATTTTCGCATAAATAAAAATGCATATGTTTGTATGCAAATAGCGATGAACTTATTTATTTCTTATTAAAAATGGCACAGGATGACGTTTCTATTCTGAGAACGTTTGGAACTATAGGGTAAAATTACTGGAAATTATCTTCGTTACGGACTTTAAATGCTCATCGGGCAATCAAATTCTTTCGTTATTGATTTTCAACTCTGAAAATAACGCTGCTTTCGTACAAATGTATTCCCAAAGAAAACGATTACTCTTAGTGCAAAAATTTGTAACTAAGCTTATTTATTTTTATGAAAGTACGAATTTTTAAGTACAAATAAAACTAATAAAATCTGTATCTCCAAATGTTTGAATAACATTTATATCACATTCTAAATTAATTAGCTCCATTTATAGATTTCCTGTTATTCATGTTCATTTTTAATTGAAATGCAAGTAATAAAAATCTGACTGCAAATAACTAAAGTCTTGAAATCATTGCAACCAATACATAGTTGAAATGTTTTCGCAGGCCGTACAAAATTGCTTCAGACCACTGTGTTAATGGTAGTCTACAATTTGTATGCTTATTGTACTACTTGATTTTACACTTTCTTTCATACTTTGTCACTCCCATAAATAGTAATTTTAGCTCTAAATGTTTCTATAAACTATATAAGTTTTAGAAGCTCTATAAGTTCTGGAGACAATTGATTTCTTTTTTCTTTATTTCTAGGTACATTTTTCATGATAAAATAAAGAATTCCACATAAAAGAACTGCATGTACTATTCCCTTCATTTCCTTCTCTAGAAAATTTCCTATTTAAAGTAATGAAGTAAAATGCTCCCTTTGTTTTTCGCGGCCATAAAAATATTTTCAAGCACCCTAGAATACTATGAAAAAAACTGCATTATTATTTCAGTAATATCTAAAACTATAAGGTTTGTACTAACATGCATTTCACGAGATATCATGCAAAGAAACTTCTAGAAAAGCGTTGACTCCTACCATACTGGGTAGGAAGATTAATAATCACAATAGATTTTTCAGAAATTATTGTCCCCTTTTGAGATCTCCAGCTAGTTTAATGCAGGATAAATCTCTTGCTTGAGGCAAAGGTTAAACGCATCACTGTTTCATTAGTTTCCTCCGTAAATGTAGCTTAAATGAGAAGCAGTATCCATAAACAGCCTTCTTCAAAGCCATCAAGTCGAAATGCATCATAAAAATTTTTCTAGCAGAAAATTACATATTCAGACATTTTACATCTTTTATTATCGTACTTTCAAGATCTGATAACTTCCCGTTTCTTTAAGTTTGAAATAAAAGTCAAATATAACTGCATTTTTATTGTTTAAATAACCGCAGAATTCCTCGATAATTATTCTTTTATATAACCTCTAATGTAATAACTGTTGAAATTGAAGGTATTTTGTATTTTATTATATCAAAATGAATTTTAATTGTAGATATATGCAGTAATGACTTTATGTCTCTTCTCTTTCAAGATTAAAAATTTAAAACTTTAATTAAAGTTACAAAGAAAATGTTGGACAAATATGCTTTAGAGAATTAACTTTAGTAATCGATTCCCAGTAAACCTATCAGGTATTTTCTCCCTCCTTTCGGGAGTTTCCCTGGGACACATTTAAAATAGTTAGTTATTATGTAGTTTTCTCTCGTTTCGGCATGCCTTCGTAGTGTAATTGAAAGCATACTCGAACAGTATTCCAGAAGTCCAGGGTTCGAGGCCCGGCGAGGGCATTGTAAGTTTTTCACGTCTCTTCTTCAAAAAATCTTACTGACTCCAAAAATAGCGCCGGAATTAAAAGGTGGTGGGCAATAATTCGTCACCACTAGTATCTGGCGATTGGGTTCCCTAATCCCCAATCGTCTTTTAATAGGGTCTTATATAAAGTGTTTTTCTCCCCACCATTTCCGCCTGTCTTGGCGGCGTAAGTAGAATTGTCTTGGCGGCGTAAGTAGTAGTACATTCGACGCGTATTTCGGAAGGTCCAGGGTTCGAGGCCTGGCGAGAGAGCTGCACCCTTTTCACGTCTCCTAAAAAAAAAAAAAAAAAAAAAAAAAAAAAAACTAATGACTCTACAAAACTTATTAAATTTCATGTTTTTATTCTATTTTGCTTCTTGTCTTAATTATTTCTTGCATACATTATATTTATTTTAATCCATATTTACATATACAGAATTATTATGAAACATTTTCTGTTTGAAATTTCCGTTTAATTTGTGAATTCAAGACAGATCGATACCTGATTACATTATTTTCCCTCAGTTTTGAAAGAAAGTAGTTCATTCTACCAGTCAAAACCACAGAATAACTGCTTCTGTTTTAATTAAAGAGTAAATAATATTAGTTACTTACTAATATCACTTAGACCTCGCTAGTCATTAATATATAACATATATAATAGCTTAAGCCTTTTATTTTATGAAATAATTGAAATGCCTTTAATTTCATTGTACTTGCATAGAAATAGCATCGATTCATGAACATTCCCCAAAGTCACACATTAAAAAGAAAGCAGAAATAATTAAATGAAGTAAGTCATGAATTTTAAATAAAGAAGCTACAGATCAATGTCTCTAAGGAAATTTCGATACCGACGAATGGCAAAGGAACTTTCA
The DNA here is from genome assembly GCA_000611955.2 of Stegodyphus mimosarum. Lineage (NCBI taxonomy): Eukaryota > Metazoa > Arthropoda > Arachnida > Araneae > Eresidae > Stegodyphus > Stegodyphus mimosarum. The sequence continues at coordinate 275,062 of KK118072.1, read as the reverse complement.
TATACGAAAGGAATTCTAATTAGGAACGATCTTCCCATTTAATTAAAACATTAGTTTTAACTATGTTATCTTCCCAAATTATACTTCATTACATCAGTGGCCTGTTGAGCAGCGTGTTGGGGAATAATAAATTCTGGATAGACTGTAGAGAAAAGTAATATAATGTTAACTATAAACTGTTACATATCTATTCGTTTAAATAACCCTTCCCTCGAAACATTAAAGAAAAATATTAAGAAATTTTAACTACTATTAATATAAACTAAGGTAGCAATGAATGATTTTAATTGATAATGGAAAATGTATTTTATTTAGCATGCTAATCAAATAACCTATCATTGCCGGTCAGGGATTCCTTTGTTTCGGAATTGTTTAAATGTAAACTATGAATTATTTTGAGTAATGGTGGATAGATTCAAGAGCTTAAAACTCTTAAAAATGCAACTGTGTCCTTTTTGATGTTCAGCTCCAATACTAGCTGGATAACTTCCCTTATATGAAGGACCACTAGGTGAAGGAAGTGACCTGACGAATCGCCGTCAGGCACGTGTTATTTTAGATACAACTGTACCCTCTCCAGGAACTTAATCCAAGTTATTAATTTGTAACTGCTGAAGACCTGAGCTCAAGTCTCAATAATATACGTTTAGGTACTTATAAGTTAGCACTAATGTTCGCTATTGAATTCGAACGTAGGATAGTACTATTAAAGAAATAACAGAGAGGGATTTCGTATGCACTCATATTAAGAATTTTGGAAAACATATTTAGCAAACAAAATGTGTAAGACTTGGATGAAGCACTCAGGTCGTTTATTTGCCTATCAATAAAATTCCGAGTTCCCTACTTAAGGACTTAATCTGGTGTCTCGGGTATTTTCAGGATTCCTTGCCAGTGTGGTTTAATTTACATTGGTCAAACTAAGAGAGCCTTAAAATTTCGAATTAAGAAACATGAGGCATATGTTTGGAAAAAGGAAACACAGAAGTCCTCTGTTACCCAGCATTGTTGGTGCGAAAATCACACTTTCAATTTTTCTGCAGCCAAAAGTATTCAGAAAACATCTTCCATTGGTGAATTAGATTTTCTAGAGACGTTTCACAGTAAAATAATCTTTCTGTTCTAGTTAAAGATACTAATTCCAATCCATCTTTACCTTCAGTCTGTAAGGAAATTATGTTTTAGTTTTCTTGTTTCATCAATAGATGGCGCCAGTAGCTTATCTCCTGTCCAGCCTTTCTTATCTTATCTCGTTCATTTGCACTTTGGCAGTTGAGGATGATGGTTCAGTAAAACCATCGAAACTAGTCCTGTGAAACTTTGCAAATATAACACTGATCTTTGTTGTTTGACCTCTAAATTAATAGGTAAGAATATTTACAATATTTATAAAATAATCAAACCTCTTTCTTTCCCGTGTCTTCATTATTTTGTGCTGTAGGAATACTACTCTTGTAATTTATGTTAAAATAACACGCCGAATAACGATTATTGGAGAAGTTAAACAACAAGAATCAGCGTAATGCTTGTGAATTTTGTAAGACTTGCTTCAATGGTTTAAGTACAGAACCAACCTCTTCAGCTGCGTAAGTGGAAAAAACAATTAAGCTGCCTAAGAGCTTCAGCTGCCTAAGGGATATTTTTTTTTTGCACTTAGGCAGCTGAAGATTATGGTTCCGTATTTAAACCATCGAAACTAGGCCTACAAAATTCGCAAACAGTACGCCGATTCTTGTTTAACTTCCTCAATAATCATACTCTTATGATTAGTACTTCATTGGGTTTTTAAGCCGTCGATACCAAGTCGGGCAACGTCATATCCAACGACATAGTCGGGAAATTTCCGGAATTGCTGATGTCCTGATCCTTTCGTTCCTTACCTTACGTTGTTGTTCAACCTTTGTATTAATACCATCCCTACATTTGTTTAATGTACTTAAGTTAAGTAAGTAAGTTCTATGATAAATTTTTATTCTTTAGCTTAGTGGTAAAACATCACATCACGAAAAGTGCATTTTCGGTACTAAACAACCAAAAAGCATCTTTCTTATATGCAATGAAATGTTATTTTATTAGCAATCTGTAAATCTGATTATTAATACATAATGTTCAATATTACTTAAAACCTAAGACGCACTTAAAGGTTTTATTGATTAATGATTGTGCTATATTTCTCAAAAAGCATTTTACACAATTTGCATTCTTGTAGTTTCCATTAGGTTAACAGAAGTATAATTTCAAAACAAAAGGAAGGTTTATAAAGGAGATTTTGAAACTAAAATGCTTTAATCTCAGAAACAACAAAAAAAAATTCAATATCGAAGGTTAAAATGCACAACGCGTGGGATTTCACGTAATCTGTATCTTAGTGACCCGATAAACTTTTTGAAAAACACAGCATTTAAGAAATATAAATCAACTTCTAGATAGTGCAAATAAAATATCGCTGTACATGATATAGCAAAATATAAAGCTCTAGCAATTCCTATCTTCATTGTTAGCGTGACTGAAATTAAAATTTGAAACTTTTTGTTACGGGATATTTCAAGAAAGTATTTTGAATAAATATTTATGCAAGTAGCGTGAAATTATACTAAATAATAAATGTAAACGTAATGTAACATCATACGAATAATTTATATTATATGCTTTAATACAACAGAATCTAAATTTCACCTGTAGTGGTTTATGAAAGATAAATATGAATGGCTTCAATTTTTTATTCGAATTTGAATGTTTATTAAATAGTCGCAAAAAAAATAAACAAATAAAGACGAGAAGGCATTTCTGAGGATGAATTCAATATTGTCGCTTTTCAGTGTTCAGACATTTTCTTTCGATTTTTTTGAAGGAAGTGAGATATTTTGTTTTATTTTCGTCGAAGAAACCATACTCCTTTCCTCAAAATTGTAAGCCAGACAACTTATAATTTTAGAGGCTCAGAGAAACGCACCTTGTTAAGCAATAACAAAAGATAAAAGTAGAATTTTACTTTTAAAAAGAAGAAAAGAAGAAAGAAATATAGTGTGTTTGAGGAAGCTTGGCTATTTATTTATTTATTTATTTTTGTTATGTTTTCTTTTTCCGAATAGCGCAGTTATCTCTTTTCAAAAATCAAATAGCGAAATTCTTCTTTCTTCTTTAAAGAAAAATGTATGCGTTTTATCTTTTCGGATTAAGTTATTATTTTTCAGTGTACTTGCGTTTTTAACAGTAACTGTTCCGAAAAGTTTGTAAACCGCTTTATTCGCGAAATAATCAGTTACTATTAATACTATTTCAACAAGTGTTTGCTCTTCTGCATTTAACCAGCATGTATGTATGCTTTCAAATTGTGAAGTGAAATTGTTCTAACGGTTACGATTTTGAAAGTTCAGGTGCAAAAATAATCGTTAACTATAGTAATAAACAGAAAAGACCGCAAACGTTATTCAAGACTTTAGGCATTTGTAAAATATTAATTAGATCTAAAAAAGGAATAATAAGGAATCAAAGCGAAATTCTTATCTCGTTGTCCTTTTTAACAATCACATCGACTCTCGGCTGATGAAAACATCGTTCAATCAATTATATTGCTGCCTTTTTTCGAATATGAAGACTTTCCGTTGCAATAGTTTCGAATTCATATTTTTGGAAGTATATTTAATAAATGTTGGAAATTAAAATAAAATTTCCTTCACTAACATAAGTAAATTTTTCCTAGTAGTAATTCTAAACGTACTATGCTCTTCTTTTTCCTATTTATTCTTTATATTTGATAAAAGATTTCTTGCTGAGATGAGAACAAACCTTTAATTTTCTAAGGTACAACTTGATATTTAAAATTAAACAGTAAATAATTCTGTAAGATTTATTTTAAATAACTGTTTTGAGAGTTTGTTTGAGAGATTATTTTTTAAATTTTGTCTCAGTCCGATTACTTCGAAATTCGATGTTAGAATTATTGTCATTTTTGAATTGCTTACTTTTTATCTACACTACGAAGGAAATACACGTAAAATGGAATTACCTTTTACTTAATATAGGTCCCAAATTTCAATTTTCCGTATAAAACAAACATTTAACCCTTTACGAAAGCGCGAAACAGCAAATAAATGATAAAGATTTTGGGAAATTTATTAAAAAGTCAAGAAGTTTTGTATTGCAAAACAATGTAATATCTGATATCAACGTCTTGTACATTTTTCATAGATGTGTATATTCCCTCCCAAGAATATTGCTGCAGTTCAAATTGGTTTAATTGATTATGGCAATGCACTTGAGAGCTCTTTGTCTGAGCTGAAGGGATGTCTTCGTAAAGGAGTTTCTAAGGGAAACTGGCTCGTATACACGCCTGCAGTCCAGAAATCTATAATAAAACTTGCTTGCAAAGAAGAAAAACTTTTAATGTGAATTTGAATATACCCTTTCCTTAGTTCAGAATCTTGGAAGCAACAAATTTCTTTACATTGTTCCATCCCCCTTAGTGTAAACTTTCTGCTGAAAAATAATTTTTACTGAAGCGATTTGTTTTTTTTTCATAGTAGCAGCTTACTAAAGCTAATCTAAGTGTTAAGGACTCTGCATAGAATTTGAATTCAGAGCCTTATCTATGTGCCACTCAGTGATTCTGTGACTATATTTTCCTCTAATTACTACCTGCGCCTAATAATTTCTATCTGAAGTGATGCTGGTGACCCAATAATTTTGCAACGAATACCATTGGATCTTACTAGGTACTGCCTTCTACCATTTACAGTACTTGAAGCTCCGTGTTCCAGCTACTTGCAGCAATAATTGGAGTTTTCATATTCCTTAAATTTTATACTTTGCTTCCGCGTTAAGCTGTCAAATCCAGAAATTGACCTTTGCTTAAAGTTGGGGCTCGAGTGATTTTGTAAGGTTTTAGTTAAACTAACAAAGTTTTATTTTAATTTAAATCTTTCTATCTCTTCTCTGTTTCAACTTCCCGTCAGAAGAAGCGCGCGTTTTCAGCTTATGCTAATTTGAAATACAGCCAAGTACTATTTAAACCAGAGGTAGAAACCTCTTAGTGTGAGAGAGCTTTTAGTCTCAGATCACGGTCATTCTGTTCGACGTTCGCCTGACCAGCTAGCAGCTAAAATTATAAGCCATAGTGCTTACTACGTGATTGCTCATTGAAATAAATTGAAGTGCGCTAGTATTAGTATTTCTTGCTACGCACCATTTAGTTAGAGGCCAACCCCGCGATTTGCTCTGTGAGCAAAGTTTAATTAAATTTCTATTTAGGTTTAGTATAAATTTATTTGATTGTTAAGTTAGGCCCAAGTGTGGTCTTTTACTTTCTGTATCCCTCCCGAGTTGGGAAGTGTGTAAATAATATTGATTTAATAAAAGAGGATTTTAAATCCCTTTCAGGTGCAGTTATTCTTCAGCACAGAATCTACACCAGGACACAGCTGATTTCAGCTCCCTGTCCCAGATCAGGACTTTAAGAAGTACTTCAAAATGTTTGCCAAAAATACTCACAGAACACTCAGTCCTGACAATTTGATCTTGACAACGTTACCCGACTTATGTAAGAATATATTATTTGCATAATTTGACTTCAATTTATTTTTTACGACGTTGCATAACATGTGAAGGCATGATGTTGAGAAGAAGTTTGAATTTAACGCTAAATTTACGGGACCCAGCTTTTTGATGGATTTCAGATTTACTGAGCAGAATTACAAAAAATATTATTTTTATAACTTTCTAATTTATGCTGACAATTATCGATATAATGAGACGAATTCATACCGAATTTATTCCCCCTTCAGCCCTTTAATTTCAAAGTTCTATATGATGTATACCTATCTTTTCGGTTACTAGTCAAAATGACGGGTTAGTTAGTTTTTGATGATGAATAGTAATAAATCGGATTTTTATTAAATTATTTTTCTTGTAACAAATAATAAAGTAATTACAGAGCAGATACTAAATAAAAATCACAATTTAACGGAAACAGCTTTCAATAACTTCGAACCCAATATCAACGCACCGCTGTTCGCCAGAGCGAGGGATGTGTCACGTGTGATTATCTGTCAATCGTACGTCCCTAAAGATTTCACAAAAAGCATTTGGCTCAAGTCTTCGAAATGATCTGTAGTCGTTGAGTTGCTGTCAGTGTGTCAATACGTTTCAAAAAAAAGTTGGCCCGAGTAGAGGCCATGGAGAAAACCGTTTTAGATTATTATTAGCAGTATCGTTATAGAATTTGAGAAAAAGTCCTAGTTTTACTTTATTCTGACGTATTACCCTTCTTTAGTCGTCAGAGTAATTCAAGAAGAGATATTGAATTCCTAGAGCGAATAGTTCGCTTTAGTAATAACAGCGAAGATTGCTCTTTTTCAAGCTCTGGTAAGTTTGTTAATACTAAAACTACCGTAAAAATTTTTATAGCGATAAAAGTAACTACAAATACGCCAAATTAACGGTTATCGGCAGATAAATATGTAAGTATTTTTAAATTAAATAAATTAATTTTTTAAGAAAATACGTAGTTTCCTATGCCCGCCGGATATCCGTAAATATAGGTATATAAAAATGTCCTTAAACCTTGTGTTAAAATGTAAGTCACCCTAAACTTACATTCAGTTACGGAAACGTACCATCACATCGATAATACAAAAAATAATAAACATTCACACTGTTGGAAAGCTGTTTACTGCGCTGTCACAATGGTAAAATGAAAGGGCATTGCATGTGCTCTAGAGTAGGAAATAATAAAATATACAAGAAAAATTTAATACAATTTCACATATGGTCCTTTTTATCAAAAAATATTATTGAAGATTCCTTTCCATTACTAGTTAGTGAAATGATATATTTCGTACAATGCACTTTCCAAGCTGGCTATGGAAAGAAGATGCTAAAATCCAATATTTAGGTAATTTATCTAGAAGAAGTAATTTACACGATAGTGATTCGTCTACCAAGTGGTAGTTTGTAAAATACTTATTGGTTCAATACTCCACTAGTGTCTCCCTAATTACCCAGTTATAACATATATATTTATTTAATACAGAATTCGGTGATTTGACAAATACTGAATCGATTAAAGGGGCAATCTAATGCTGTAAACATACGATGTTAAAAAAATTTAATTGCCAGCATCTTGTTTCATATTAAAGATATTCGAAAACATTTTATTAGTTAAAATTTAACATACCTTCAAGCTCGACCTTTTATTTTATGAATACCCCTCTTAGGTATTTCTCGCGCCTTCCTCGCATGCCTTCGTGGTGTAGTGGTCAGCAAGCTAGGCGCGTATTTCGGAGGTCCGTGGTTCGAGTCCCGGAGAAGGGTTGCTCATTTTTCATCTCACCTGCTTCCGAATAAACCTAATGTCTCTACAACGGCGCCCGAACTAAAAAGGTGGTGGATGATGATTCTCCACCACCGGGATTTGGCGAATGGGTTCCCAGAACCCCCAGGGGCTTTTTAAAAGGGAGAGTATATAAGGTATTTCTCCCGCCTACTTCGGATGCTTTCGTGCTGTAGTGGTTAGTATGCTACGTGTATTCTAGAGGTCCATAGTTCGAGTCCCGCATTTTTCATCTCACCTGCTTCAAACTAAACCTAATGACTCTACGCCCTCATATAAATCATTTTCATACAAGAACTGGACATGCAAGAAAGTATTTTGATACTAATTATTACTTGATCCTGAATATCATTAATGCGGCTGATTTATATGGAGGAGATTCTAAAAAGACGCCGCGAAAAAGTTTTATTATATAAATTATAAGAAAACCGAAATTAAATTTTGAAATATAAATGCTAGATATGTACTAATTATTACAATAACGTTAAGAATCCTACGAAAACTGTTTCAACTCTGTAAGGAGAAGAATTCGATTATGTACAAAAAATTTTTTGTGCCATTACCACAAAAGAAAAATTACACTTAGGTAAACTATTCATCATCATTTAATCACAAAGCAAAATGCCGAATGCTTTGTAACTTTCCGCGCAGTATTGGTGAAAATATTCAAGAATTAATTTACTAAACCGGATTGCTTTTCATTGCATATTCTTGATCGAAATTCTAGATTTTTCAAAACAATTTAGGAAGGAATTAATAAACAAAGTTACAAGGTTTTGAGGAGATGAGCTGTTTCATAAAACAAGCTTTGTCAAACTTGTAATTGACAGTGCAATGTTGCTTAAGCAATTTTGCACTCAAAATTATGGCTCTTTGTGTATTTAACTAAGTAAAACGTAAAGTTTATTTTACTAACTAGAGTTCTTTCTACACTAATCACACAAAAAGTTAGATTATGTGTTTAAAGACTTGTTCTATATAACAGCTTTTCATAAATTTCTTCACTTAATTTTGAGAAAGCTAGCAGCTAAATGTTTATGTCTGAAATTAATATTTACAAAATTAAAAGTCGCATCCATTTGATCCAGCATCCTGTGTATGGACAATAATTACCTATTTTGGCAATTTTATTCTTTTTAATAAATAACCTTTCAATCAGTTCAATAAGTACTTTTCAATTATTAGTATTCATGCACGGTGATAGGGTTTTCGCATACTGCCTTCATTTTGTGTTTCATTTTTACTTTTAAGAAATTACTCAAAAGTTAATATTTTGGAAAAGTAAAATGTAGTATCTTTGATATACACACTTTGGCGGATATAGAACAAGCATCGAAAGTAAAATCAACAACTATATGCAAAAATTCATTAAAAATTTTTTTGTACAGATCTATATCAGCATGACTTCTAAAAAATCTAAAACATTATATGTAATATTGAACACACGATTTGCATTTCAATTGCGGCTTCACTAGCATGGTAAATAAATAAACAGCAAATTTTACTTTCAGATAAGAGAAACATAAAAATATACATAAATATAAAATAAAAAATATGAAATAAAAATTTATATATATATAATTATATATATATAATAAAATATATAATAAAATTATTATATATAAAATAAAAAATATGAAATAAAAATTTTTATATATATATATATAATAAATTATATACAAAATAAAAATTTTATAAATGTAAATAAAAATTTTGAAACATAAAATAAAAAATTTTTATGTTTCAAGAAAATATAAAAATGAGCACTGTGAAAAAATGGACAGTTCTGTATCTCCCGTTCTACTAGGCCAATTGACGAACTTCAGCTTGCATTTTTCATGTCTCGAAAGCGCGACTTAGGATATGTGTTAGATTTCTATATAGCAGTGTTCTAATGCTGGTATTTTGACACAAAATTGGACATTTTCGGACACAAAATCGGACGGAAAAAATACGCCAAGATTACTTTTGAAATTTCTCCGTAAATTTCGCACCAAATTTTACAAAATTTAATATTTGGGCATAATTGAAATATGGAAGAAGAATTGAAATATGGAAGAAGTATTGAAATATGGTAGAATCGAAATATGGAAAAACATTGGCATGTCATTTCAGAAAAAGTCCGATTTCGTGCCAAAATAGATATATTAAAACAATGTTAATATAAATCTAATATATAACCTATGTCGCGCTTTCGAGACATAAATAAAGCAATTTGAATTTCGTCAATCGACCCAGTAGGACGGGAGATAAAGAACTGTCCCATATTTTATTTTATTTTTTTCGCAGTGTACATTGAATGTAAGATTGCTTTAATTTTCTCAGATTACTTTCAAAATCTGTTATATGGAATTATTATTATAGTTTTCGGACTATTATACTGAAAATTTACATGAATTTCTAATGTGATTTTTGAAGAATTACATTTGTTCAAGAAGTTTCTTTCTTGCATAGGCGTATTATCCACTATTATTGTCTTTAAACATTAGTATCGTCGTTCTATTAGCACAAATAAGCTCTGTATTACAATGTAATAGAGGGCAACGTGGAAACGAAATGCCAACGGCAAACAGGTAAATCTGTTCAACAGATTAAATGGAATTCTGTGGCAATTTCTATCTTCCTATTTTACTGAAAAGAGAAGAATTATGTGGACTGTAATTAAACCTATTCTTGAAACCTAGACCAAAAACATGTCTAATCTAGACACCATATAACTTCCTTGCGCTGCCTGTTATACACAATTGTTGGCTGCACTTCATTTAAACTTGCTTCTTCGAATTACTCTAGCTTAATTAACCGATTCCTCAAGCCACGTTGAATATGTCAACAAAAATTACAAATTCGAAATTAAATATCCCAATGAAATTTGTCGTACGGAAGTCAAGCTTCTTATAATTTTATTTTTCATAACTATTATAAAATTTTTCTAAATGTAGTATGTCTAGGAACCGGGAATCGCATTAAAAGTTAGATTTCGTTATTTGTTGTAAATTAATTTTTTAAAAATTTTCCATAGCTAAAACATGAATATTTTAGTCGTTTGAAACATTTCTGTAATTGGAAGTATGTGAAGTAATTGGATTCTGTAATTAGAAGCGATTGCCAAAATAAAGGCCAGGCAGGGGCTTCTAAGCCAGGTAACGGGGTGGATATATATATGTATATCCCCCATTACTATATATATATTTATACGTATGGCACTACTGGTTGAAATAAAAGTGGAGATGCACAACTAGATGTTACAGCAGTCCCATATACAAAATTTCAGCGTGCTACGGCTAATCGGTTTAGAGTTATGTGAGATACACACATAAAGACGTCACAAAAAACCCTTTTAAATCCATTTTAAATCCATTTTGTGAATAAATAGTCCATTATTCTGTTCGTACGTACAGATGTCACGCAAAACAAATCGCCCAAATAGTTTCGGGAATGGTAAAAAAATATTTCAGTTAAAATATGATAACCGAAATTTTTCGCCATAACAATACTTACTTTACTTCGTACAAAGCAATAAAAAGACAAGCAAATGCTTTTGAAAAAAATACCTATTAATTTAATGTTTTCACACAGATTTTTTTAGACGATCATCAGAATTATAATAAAAATAGGTATATATTACACAGTCCAGTCACATTAATGTGACCATCTGTCAAAAGCCAGAATAACCACCTTTCGCAGAGCGGACTGCTGCGAGACGTGCAGGAAGAGAGTCACATAGGTCCCTGAAGGTGTTCTCTGGGATGTTGAGCGATGCCGACTCTAATGCCGTGGCCAGCTGCGCTAGATTACGCGGTTGAGGATCCATGGCGCGAACAACTCGATCGAGATGGTCCCACAGATGCTCGATTGGGTTTAAGTCAGGTGAGTTTGCTGGCCAGGGGAGGACGGTAAACTCATCCTGGTGCTCTTCGAACCACGCACGTACACTGGCAGCTGTATGGCACCTCGCATTGTCCTGCTGGAAGATGCCATCATCCTGAGGAAAAACAATGCGCATGTAGGGGTGAACATGGTCCGCAAGGACAGATGCGTACTTGTATTGATCCATTGTGCCTTCCACAATGATCAGTGAACCTAGAGAATGCCAGGAAAACATTCCCCAGACCATAATGCTCCCGCCTCCAGCTTGGACCGTTCCGGCAATGGTTGCAGGGTGGTTCCTTTCAGAGGTTTCACGCCTTATACGCCAACGTCCATCTGTCCGATGGAGCATAAAACGCGATTCATCCGAAAACGCAACCTGTCGCCACTCAGTGGACGTCCAGCTGCTGTACTGGCGTGCAAATTCTAGCCTTCGCCGTCGATGAACAGCAGTCAGCATAGGTGCACGAACCAGGCGTCTGCTTCGGAGGCCCAGACGCAGCAATGTTCGCTGAATAGTACTTTGGGAGACACTTTTGGTAGCCCCTTGGTTCATTTTGGTGGTCAGTTGCTCAACGGTAGCCCGTCTATCTGCCCGAACGCATCTCCGCAACCGTCGTTCGCCTCTGTCATCTATGGCCCGTGGTGCACCACATTTGCCACGTCGCTGATTTTGGACAGTCCCATTTTGCCATGCACGGTACACTTTTACCACGGCGGCACGCGAACAGTTCACAAACTCAGCCGTTTCGGAAATGCTTCCACCCTTGGCCCGAAAGCCAATGATCATGCCCTTTTGGAAGTGGGATAAATCGCTTCGTTTCTGCATTACGCCAACGATTGAAATGTTTTCCGAAGCCCTCACACACCCTTTATATACGCTCAACTGCACTGTGCTGCCACCTGCCTTCTGTGATTGGTTATTTAACTCTGGCATGGAAAGTACGTGGTGGTCACATTAATGTGACTGGACTGTGTATTAGTCTATTTAGCTTTTAATTACTCGATTGTTGCGTGGAAAAAAGCTTCTAGGGTCTTTAAATATTTTCGGAAGTTTTATAGAAAGAAAAATTTTGCATTACGTTAATAGAAGGTTAAAAAGTAGGAAAGAAAATCCAATTGATATAGAGGATTAACTAGATTATTCTATCATGATAAAACTCACATTATCTGTCTATCTGCCTATGCTTCTCCCCAGTTTTTATTCAGAGCAAGCCGGAAGTCGAAATAAGAGGGCTCTTACACTCAGATTTCCATTTAAGATCTCCAAGATCTTTCGGATCCACGGACCTTGAAGTAAGACCATTTTACAAGAGAGTACTTTATTGAAGATTCGAGCTCAAATGCAGTCGTGTAAGAGTCAACATCCGTTCACCACCGTACACACTAAAGATTAGTTACAGAAGGATTTTAAATATCATTAATGAAGGGAATTTTATCATCAACCCTGAAGTTAAAAACGCACAGTATTTTCGTTTCGAAATGTATTACATTAGGAGATTTGGATGCAAGATGTGTTGAGCTGTAGTATATATCCACATACATATATGTGCGTTGTAAGGTTATCATTATTAAATTAACCAGTTATTTATAATTTCAACCTTTACTATAATTTTTCCTTTTCGTTTCCTCACCAGAATGTAAATTGAGTGTAGAGAGTATTTTTAAGCTGAGGTTTGGGGATTGTAAGACAGAGCGTGTTTCAACCTCCCGTGGCCACGTTATGTTAGTTCCTGCCAGTTCTGATAAGTTTGTAACTATTCTGCCTTGCGTTATCTTTGCCGACATTGAATTTGATACGCCAGTAAGAAATTCTGAGACAGTTTAAATTTAAAATTTAATTATGTAGTCTTTGACTACTATTCTAGGCTTAAATTTGACTCTGACTGTTACTTTAGTTGCATCGCCACGAATTGTGGTTGACTTTGTTAGCACAAGAATGTGCATTAATGCTGAAAGTTTATGCTTAAATAAAAAGATTTATTTTCATCCTTTCCAAAGCTCAGTAGTTACTTTCATGCATAGTGATAATTCGTTTCATGTCTGTTAGGATTTGGAATTGATTAACTTCTACCAGACAAAGTAAAAACTTTCAATAATAAAACCTGTAAGTAAAAAATGCGTGTTTTTAAAAACCATATATGTGTATATATACACTGGTGTGCAAAACTTAAGCAACAACAGAGTTTTTTGCCATAACTCCACGAGAAATCAACTGAGAGACATTAAATGCAGAAATGAAGGAGAGTATTATGAACGTAAAGGATGACGAAAGCATAGGAGCTGAAAAAGGAATACAATGTATACGGTAGGGAATCAAACAAAAACAAGCTTTATTGAATGCATAGCATAGTGACTCATGATTGTCTGTCTAAGAGGAAGAACAACAAGCAGATGTTCCTTAGTATGGGATATGCCCTCCTCTCACTGCAATGGTTGCTTCGCACCGTCTCCGCATACTCAGAACCAGCTGGTGCAACATTTTTTGCGGTAGGAGTGCCATTCCTCAATCAGCATCTGTTTGAGTTGTTGGGTGTTCTCCGGAGGATGTAAGCGTGCTGCAATGCGTCTCCACAAAGCATCCCACACATGTTCGATGGGATTTAAATCTGGGGAGTACGCTGGCCAATCCATTCGAGTGATATCTTCACTTTACAGTAGCTTCTCAACAGCAAGAGTCCGATGTGGCCGTGCATTTTCATCCATAAAATTTAAGTTTGGGTCAATGGCACCTCGGAACAGACGCACATGGAGAAGGAGTACCTCCTCAAAATAGCGATCCCCGGTTACAGACCCTCTGTCTAAAACGTGGAGCTCACTTCGCCCCTCCAGACAAGAACTCCAGGACCACCGTTAGTGTCTTTCCTTGATTTTGCTGGGATAAAACCGGGTCTCGACTTCTCTCCAAATCAAAACGCGTTGAGAATCGCTTCTGGTACTGAACCTACTCTTATCCGTAAAGAGGACATGACTCCCTTGATCAGTTGTTCAGTTTTTGCGCTCTCTGTACCACTGTAAACGGTGGTGTCGGTGGCCATCTTTCAACGGGAGGCAGCGTTCAGGACGTCGGGCGAATAGGGCCCCTTTGTGAAGGCGTCTGGCCACAGTAAACCGCGACACTTGTCGCCCTGTTGCTGTACAGAATTGCTGAGCAATGGCGCTTGTTGACTGCTGCCGGCCTCTTTTCGCCTGCAGGACGATATATCGGTCATCCTCTGCAGATGTTGTCCTCGGGCGGCCAACACCAACCTTTCTAACAGCTCTACCTGTGGTGTAGCGTTCCAAAGAACGCTTTCCAAGCGCGCGAAACGACACTTTTGTTGATTCCAAACTCTGCAGCTACACCGGTGACAGTACGCCCATCCTCCAGCTTTCCGATCACTCTTCCACGTGTGAATTCGTCCAGGTGATTTCTTCTAGCCATATTTCACGAACTGACTCACTGGCACTTGCAGCGAATATGTCGAATTGCGTCTCCGTCCTTTTTTTTCTTCTACTGTTGAGCTGCGCTTGCCAACATCGCGCGTTTTGTGTACGCTCACGTCGTCTCTGACGTTTCGTTCCTGATATTTGCATAAGCATGACGTTTCTACTGACTTACCTGTTCATTGTACTGATCTCCAGACCTCCTTTTGTGCAATTTCATGGCTATCTGCTAAATTTTTACGTTGTTGCTTAAGTTTTGCACACCAGTGTATATTTTCCAATGATTCATGAGCAACAGAATACTGCGATTTTCCTTTCATGAAACGCAATTGATTATGTGTAATTAATACTTACAAGAGATCAGAGAAATGTGTATTTATACTTATTCAATGTCCCTCGATGTGCATTTTCACAATATTATAGGAATAAGCTTTATAAGCCTTTTGCATTTTTTAAGATATTCCAAAGTTAGATTAATTAAAGAAAGAAAGTTTCTCAATCCTTAAAAGGGGTCTTCTGAAAGAATGTAATATATAATGATGACGGATTTTTAAATGAGACGAGTAGCGTCGCACTCGACACTAATGAGCAACTGAATTTTATATAGTGAAATGTATAAATTTTTGCCATTTTAATAATTATTCAAGATGCAGTATTTTGACATTTAAGAGAAAATGTTATTAAAAGCTATTTATATTTTTACCTGTTGAGATAAATGTGATTTTTATCATCACTAAAATGAAAAATACAAAAATACTCTTTTGCTTAATAATTGGGTGTTAGACACAGCGAAAGCGAAATAGCATTGGAATGCGAATAAGCTTCCACAATGCATTTAAATTAATGGGTATTTTTTCCTAGAAATACGTACTACTCGATTTCAAATGAAATTCAGAAATAATTACGGAATTCATTAAAATTTAAATAAGAAAGTTGCAAATAATAGAAAACTTCCGTTTTAAGGCATGTAATTATTTTCTATCCAACACAGCGTAACATTCTCCTGAGATTTTTAGCAATTAGATGGCTGCATCCGATGCATAATTAATATTTTGTTGCGCATAGTTTCAAACCTGTATCTAAGTATATGCAAAATAATTGAAACTTAATTTTAACTCTTAAAAATATCAAAATTTCATTCTTCCCCTTTTTCGTCCTCTTTAAACTCATACATATACGATAAATTATACTTCTGTATTTATCATTTGATTAGAAGTATCATACACTGATTCTCATACTTAATTTTAAGAATTGCTAAGAGTATTTATTAGTGGTAATTAAATATAAAATGCGATTAAATAATACTTTAGTTATTAACTTTTGAATTAAATCTTAGTTAATCGTTTAGAATTTTCCTTATTACTTTGAATTAGATGATAACTTCTCAGAATTTAGAACTGTTATCTTTATTTACAATTCATTTTTCTATTACGTCGGGTTTTACATTACACACAAGATTTTCTGATAAATTGATCCAATGTATTTTCTCACACAAATGGAAAATTTGAGACATAGGCATCGTTAGAGAATAAAGTACGATACTGAAAGGCTTGTAATACAGTATTGCTCAAATAACATGATAGAAAATCAGAGGCTAAAATTTAAAATTAGATTGGATAATTAATCAATTAGGCTTTATTTAAGTAAGAAGTAAATAAGTTTTCAGATGTGTGGTTTCTGAAAGTGTTGCTTTCTGCACTTATAATGCCATAAGTTAGGACTGTAATATCTGTAATTATATTTTTAAATTATCAGAATTTACAGCTTTATCACACACGTTGTAAGTAATTTTAATTTGTCAAGTAAATCTGGAGCATTCTTGCAAACTTTGTTTTTACTACTTTATTATTCTCTCCACATTTTGGTCACACACTTTCAATTTTTCTTGCAAAAGTTGTTTTAATTTCTAAAGTAATTTTTCTTGTCTGATATCGGAGCAAGCCCACGCAATTCATCGCGACAAGGAGGCGAGATTGCGCCTGAGAACATTTCTTCCTCATTTCCGCGTGCTTTCGTAATATAATTAGGAGCACGTCTGCCTGATACTAACATTACTAACTGGAAGGTCCTAACTTTGAAACCCGGACAGGGTATTGCATATTTTCATGTTTTCTACTTCAGAAAACCTAATTACTCTACAAAGTTATTTTTTAAAATGTGGTTGTGTGCAACACACATGCTTTTAAGAAATGTTGCAGGACTTCTTCACCATGCTATATACATTTATATGTCAGTCTCGCAAATAAATCAGTAGAAATGCAAAGGCCACAGAAAACGAATTTTTATCCAGCTTTTGGTCTATCTTGTCAAAAGATTTAAAACATTTACGACGAACTTTGGTAGTTCCTCAAGTTTAAATGTGTAATTTAGGTTTGGCTTATTTTGAGTATGGCAAAGCACTCGAGTTCATCTTTCTAAAGGAAAAGATGCCTGAAAGGAGGCCTTTAAGAGGAACTGGCACATATCTGCTTTATACATGGGTGTAAACCAGAAAAACATGCTTGCAGCAGCCAGTTTGCCTAGAATCGAATCCAGGTTGAACTACCAGTTTTTAGCAATTCTACTGTTTGGCCGCTGGTGGTCTTCGAGGTTAAAAGAAATTTCAATTAATAGAAAAATTCATGAATTTGTAAGATACTATTCTTAATTCATCCTTTCTTAGATAAGCGTCGTGAAGCCTTTTCGAAGCGGATATGCAAGGCTTAAATTCGAGGTGCAGGGTAGAAAGAGGACCCGTAGCAAGTACTGTTAACAGGTTGAGATCGAAAGGCATCGTGAGAAATGAGTAGGGCAAAAGGCAGTGGAAGGACTACTCTAACCCAGGGGCGAGCAACCTTTTTAATCAACGGGCCAATTTAAATTTTAAAATTTTTTGGCGGGCTGCACATAAAGTAACACTTATTAATAATTTACAAAACTTTATTTATAAACAAAAGAATAAAAAATATAAAATTTTAAAAAAAGTAAGGACTTCATATTTTAATGCAAAATAAAAACAAACAAGAAAAGAACAGAAAAACGAATTTACTTGAAATTTTTAATGATAAATTTGGCACTGTTTTTTCGACAAAAGCTGATCAATATCAGCCAGAATTGATGAGGTAGCTAAACGTACGCAGCTTTCTGATCGTGCATCACTAAGTCTTCATTAGTGGTCATTTTTGATTAATTTCATGGTCGAAAATAATTGTTCGCAAACATACGTGCTTCCGAACAAAGACATCATTTGCTTTGCATGTTTCGTCAAAAGCGGAAATTTCTCAGGGCTCACATAAGATTTATAAAAATTTTCGATGTTTACTGAGCAAAATACATCTTTTAAATCGGTATTATTCTGCATGTCAATCACTTCCATTTGAAAGTCTTCGGGAACTGTATACACATCGATATTAAACGGCGAGGAAAACATTTTCATGGAAACCACTGTCTTCTCAGCTTTGAACATTTGGAATCGTAATTGAAATTCGTTGATTAAAATGTCTATATATTGCACGTATTTTCGAGAAGTAGTAACGTTTTCTTTTTCTAAATGTGGAAAGTGAGACAAATTATTCTGCAAAAGATGCTGTT
Organism: Stegodyphus mimosarum; assembly: GCA_000611955.2. NCBI lineage: Eukaryota > Metazoa > Arthropoda > Arachnida > Araneae > Eresidae > Stegodyphus > Stegodyphus mimosarum. The sequence goes on along the minus strand of KK118072.1, from coordinate 256,869 downwards.
TCTACAATTTTAATTTGCGCTCAAAGCCCTGAATTTTATCATACAAATTGTAAATAAACTGTCCTTTGCCTTGAAGTTCCACATTAAGATCATTGAGATGCTCAGTCATGTCGATAAGAAACCCACAATCGCAGATCCATTCTTTATTACCAAAATGAGGAAAAGGATATCCCTTCATATCCAAGAACAATTGTATTTTGCTTTTTAAGTTGTATACTCTTTTTAGCATTGCGACTCTACTAAGCCAACCTACTTCGGTATTAAAACCCACGTCGCTATATTCAGTTCCTAAATCTTTCAGGAATTCTTTAATTCACGGTGATTTAACGTGCGCGACTTTATAAAATTGATTAGTTTAATTATTGGTACTGTGACATTTGGCAAACTCAATCTTTTTGCATACAAATATTTCTGGTGAATTATGCAGTGGTTAACAAATATTTCTCTTCCTGTGACCTTCTTAATGTCTTGAAATAGATTTCCCGATACTCTTACCTCCATGCTTGACATTGCTCGTGCTCCATCTGTCGATATACCAATAATCTTTTCTAATGAAGTTGAAAAATTTTCCAACACAGACTTTAGTTCATCGTACAGGTCTTTGTCGGTTGTAGTCCCTTGCATTGGAATCAGCGAACACATTCTTCGGTAATATTAAATTTGGGTGTCAATACCAAATAAAAATATAGCCAGTTGTGCTGTATCGCTAATATCGCAACTCTCATCAAGTGCCAAAGAACAGTATTCGAATTTTGCAATGCGTTCACGAAGCGTTATTGCTATGGTCTCGGACAAGTCTTCAGTTCTCCTTGCAATGGTGAATCTTGATAAACTAATGTTTGAAATAATATTTATTTTATCAGGAAATGCTATTTCTACAACAGCAGTCAGATATTCTTTTATCATCTCCCCATCCGCAAAGGGTTTAATTTTTTTTGCCAGTATTTGACTGACAACAAAAGTAGCCTTTACTGCCGTATTTGATAAAATAGTTTGATTTTTAAAAACAGCCTGTTGTTTTCCCAAGTTTTTCTCCATTTGATTAAACTTATCTATCCGGAGTTGTCCTGTTAAGTTTTTATGTTGTTGTTCATGTTTTGTATCGTAATGTCTTTTTATGTTATAGTCTTTTAATGTCGGCACAGTCTCTGAGCGTAGTATGCATACAGCTTTATCTTTGACAAAAGTGAAAAAAATAATCAAATTTCCACTTTTCTTGGAAATGCCTGTGCTCATCCGCAACCTTCCGTTTTTTTGTTTGCTTTTCCGACATGCTATTATGGATTAAAATTGTGAAAATAAAAAAACAATTGTAGGAAAACTTAATTTTGAATAAAAAAACTCTAATATTACTTTTATTACCGCTGCAATGTTTTTTTGTTTGCAATGTTCAAAAGCAAGAATCTACTTTCGCATTACAACATCTTTATTTCTTCTTTCTAGCGCCCACCAGCGGCCGAGCGGTAAAGACGCTGAACACTGGTAGTTCGGTCCGAGGTTCGAATCCCGCGAACGGGCTGGCTGCATGGGTCTTTTCGTGGTTTTCCCCATGTGTAACGTGTATACGAGCGAGTTTCCCTTAGAAAATCCTCCACGAAGGCACCCCTCCCCTTTAGGCAGATAGCCCTCGTGTGCTTTGCCATAATTGAATAACCTAACCTAACCTTCTCTCTAGCGCGGCTTCTACTTTAAAAACGTAACTACTCTTTACATGCAACGGGGAATTCCCGACTAGAAGCGAAAATAGTAGTAGTAGTTATTAGCGCTTTCGTTTTCCATCAATAGGTGTCACTACCTGAAAATGACTTGGCAGCACGAGTGCGGCTATGTAGCCTACACCTTTTTGACAATAATATTGCACTCACGCCTTTCAAGAAACACAAGAATTGCTAAAATTGCTAGTTAACAGCTTACCAGTCTGACTGATTATGTGACAGAAGCAAACATAAACAAGCACAGACGTGGCGCGTTCGTATTGCATGTTTGAACAAGTCGCCGACAAGTGAGCAACTCGTTACAAAAAATTGTTTCGGTTTAGTATGTACTACCATTTTATTATACTTATTTTTATAACAATATATTGATGGGAGAAAGTCGATAAAATAAATTGAATTTTAGAAATGCTTGGCGGGCCGCATAAAAATGTTTAAGGGGCCGAGTGTTGCTCACACCTCGTCTAACCCATGTAGCCATTAGATTTCGCCCTCAAAATTAATCCAACCAGATTGAAACATCAGCTTCTAAACGAAGGGAATATAAGTAGCAGTTCTTTTTTTGGAGTAACAGCGATAGTTTCGAGAAAACCCTTATAGATCGGAACAGGAATGTTAAAAATAAATAATAGAATCTGATAGCTAGAATGCATTTAGATGGCTATATTTATCAAAATGTACTTACTATAATTATTTTGTTCTTCATTTTAAGGTACAAATTAGTTTAATAAATATTTCTCGTGTCTGTCTGTTCATTTATCTTAGCAGGAAATACCTCAGCTGAGGCAATCCACCTAATCCAGTCATGCAATTCTAAGAAATATAACTAAACCGCGCAAATATATAAGTTCTGCAGAGAATAAGCCTCGGATTTTAGTGTGTTATAAATTTCTCAAAAGTGAACTTGCAACACCAAGAAAGAATGCTTGCACCGTTATGCAAATTGCAGGATCGGGAGTTCTGAGATGGGTATGTAAATGATTAGAAAATAGACACATAAAATCGTCATAAAATTTCTATTGATTTAGTATCTAATGTATCCACTTCGGACAGAGATACAGGCCGCAATCCGGTGAGCATGCTATTAATGACTTCATTGATGGTTGCCTGAGGTAGCCTTTGGCAAGCCACATCAATTGCTGTACGCAGATCATCCAGGGTTTGCGGCCGTGGTCCTCGGTTAATGTCACGTTCAATGACATCCAACAGGTGTTCGACAGGATTCAGATCTGGAGAGGCTGCCGGCCAGTGTAGGATGTCAAATCCGGTCAGGCTTTTAAGAGTACGCCGTGCGACATGCGGCTTGACATTGTCTTGCTGGAATACTGTGTTGGGTGCACCCTGCAACCGGGGCAGAACAACAGGCTCCTCAACTTGCTTGACGTAGCGCTACCCTGTCAAACTGACGTTAATGAACCAGGGGCGTCTTGTGATCAAACATTATGCCACCCCAAGCCATAATGCCCGGTGCAGGACCGGTGTGACGCTCGGCGAAATCGGCTGTTTCATAGCGTTCTCCGGGTCGACCGCCGTGTTTCCTCCACAGAAAGAAAGGAGAATCATCCGTGAACAAAACTTGATACCATTCGATGGTCCACGCATTATGACGCTGACATCACATGAGGCGTCTAGTCTTCTGTTCAACAGTCAATGGTACCCCTGTGGCTGGTACTTGTGAACGCAAGTGAGCTTCATGCAGTCTATTGCGTCTATTTTAGGTGGACACAGATCTATCTGCTCCTAGAGGCAACCGGCTTCGGATACGGCATAAATGTAATGTCATAATGTCAGAAAACGACGTATTTAAGTAAATACAATTGTTTTATTTTCAAGATCCTTAAATGATTCTGAATTAATTTTAAATCTCATCCCAATTTTTAATCCCCAGTAATGGCCTTCTCTTATTCTATACCTTTGATCAGACTACAGAATTTTTATAATTATTACCAGCTGTCCATATTGCACGGTCTTCAGGCATTTTATCTGATGTAATATCAGTAACGTCTGAATTTAATGTTTCGTTTTTTTCTTAATGTAATCTACTACAATTTGCCACATTAAAAACATGGAGCATCATATATGTACAAAAATACATTTTTAAAATTTACGAATTGCAAAATACTTCGGTCTGAGAAAAGATGGCAGGAAAGCAGCATATTAAGAAGTTAAAATCAAAGCGTCAGAAATCAGTACTGAAATGATTAGCCAGAGTGTCACGAGACATTACTAACGAAACTGTAACTTTTATATACATTATAGATTTAAAATCTGTTGCTGTAATGCATTTGCAATTTTCGATTAGAAAATATGCTAAAAATTAGAAATAACGTAAATTCATATATTCAGATTGGAAATTAGAGAAGTTCACTCTTAATTTGTTGCTATTCTGTTGCTTATAAAATCTACCCATTTGCAGAAAATAATCAAACACAATAGGTTTTCATACCTGAACACGATTATTTGCAAATAAGTATTCAAGAAATAATAAGCAGCTGGCAAATAATTAAGCTGCATGAAATATGCCTTAAACATCTTTTGATTAATAAAGAGAGCTTTTTGTTAAGTTGTTCATTACAGCTTGAAACTGAGTTGACTACGCTATTCAGGTAATTTTAATTGTGGTTCAGTAACGCTTTTTACATCTTTAAACGTTCTTTTGAATTATGAAAGCAAAACGTTTTGCTTGTACAAAATAGAAAGTGTTTTATTGATTTTCTGAAATTCAGGAGAGAAAATAATGTAAAGAAAATCTAAGAAATGGAGCAGAACGTACCAACATATATTTAACTTTATTTAGTTGTAAGAAATAATTCTATTCAAATGCCTTCATTACTACTGACTAGAAGTCCTTTCATCAATTACTTTTAATTCTATAGAGCGCCTGAGATACTTCTTATTCAATAATCACAAATCAGGTTGGTTTATTGAATTATTCTTGCAAAGCACAATTCAGTAAGCTGCTTAAGACAAAGGAGATTTCATTGAAGACCTGCGCTAGAAATCTATTCGCATTCCTATCACAGATATAGAAAACAGAAAAAAAATAATCCTCGCAAATAGCTTGTCTAGTGAGATAACTGAAAATGCAATAAAACGTTTTTGTTATATAAAGTTAAAATATATTATCTGTAAGTATCTCTAGGTCGGCCAAATTATCTACCAGACCAATGTCAAAAACATCTTCATTGAGCTTATTTTTTCTGGAAGATACCCCGTTTTCATACGTGACGTAACTTACGTCTCGGTATGCACCAGATTTAGGTAACAATTCCTTAGAAGCAAGATCTTAGATGCATACTAGTTTCATTCCCAGAAGAAGAACGGGCTGGCTTTACGAACGCTTTTCTGCCTTTTCTCAAGTGTAATTTCTGAACATTCCAGTTCCTCCTGGGAAGTCCTTCAGAAGTATATTCTTCTTCAGAGACATAACTTTCGCGTGTTTTCTCCATAATAAATTGCTTATTTACAATGCGTGATAGTTTTGTCTATACTACTCTCAAAGTATCACGTATATTTTCCAAGCTTCTTGTTCATAATATTCACTGAAAATTTTCTAACTGTATCCCATTACTATAGGAAATGTTTATAGCATCTGAAATGATTCCTTTTTTTTGTTAAAAATCCTATAAAATTACAATAGCTTACATCTGGTGCAAACATTCCGACGAAAATCACTATAATTATAAAGGACGTAACTATTTTGTCTTTTAGTTATACAGCCTTTGTCTTTAAAGGCTGTATAATTTCGTTGCACTTCTAAAAATACGATGAACACATTTTTTTTTTACGAAACTATATTTCAAGGAGTTCACTTGAAATTTCAATGGCAAGGTCTACAAATATTTTTTAAAATAAAACAAAATGAATAAAATAAAACGGATGCTCAAGACTTTTACCTAAATTACATTTTATGCTTAGGAGTATCTATATTTTCATTCCTATAGCCAGTTTCTGGAATGAAACAATTAACAGGTAAATTTTTAAAACATACTTGTAAATCTTTTTTAAAGCGAGAATAAAGCGCAGAATATTCATTGCTGATAATGTATACAAATGAAAAGCAGAAATTAATTTCAACGTAAAATAAGACTTTAAAGTTACTTAACGAAATGTTCAGATAATTCGTAAAACTGTGTCTAACTGAAGAGCTGTTTTATTTCCTCGGCTATTTTAGCAATTTTATTTCCTCCTTGCTTTGCTTTTTCTCCTAGTGCACAAGAAGGAACAAAAACCTTACCTAATTTCAACCAAGTTTGTAAAAACGCGTGAATAATGTTATAAGTATTTTTAATACATTTATAAATTTAAAGAAATGTAAGCTGTTTGAAAATTCAAGTCCATTGATTATTTTTAAGAAATTCAATCTTAAAATCATAATGTCCTTTTGCACTAATGTACGTTTAAGGAATCTCTGAATTTTTACTCAATTATATTTGAAATTATACTGCTAAATAGTAAATAAATGACGGAACTTCATCATCCTTACCTACAATCGCATTATAATGTTTACTACCTAGAAATCTATGGCGAATCTCATAGCATGCTTTTGCACTTTCCATTTGCATAAGGACATAACAATTTGTCTTTAATATAGCTCTGTCTCCTTTCCTTTAATAATGCTGCCATCTTTGCAGTATTTTGATAAGCATTAAGGTGTCTATTTCCTGCTATTAATGACTAGTAATGCATTTAAATGCTAGTTTATACAGTGCTTAACTTTAGGAAAAGGGATTGTAAAGAATTGGTATCAGGATGACAAGTTGACCACGATGGTCAAGTTAACATAAACACAACAGTAGACTTACCATAGTCGTTTCTGTGTCCTAGATATTTATTGTTCCAGACATTAAGTATAACGACGTCAAGTATATCTCATTTCAAAGCCAAACCTCTTGTCTTAAAACAGGAGTTCTACCTATCAGAGCTGAAGTACGTGTATATGGTTTTTTAGTAACTGTTCTGATTCCTTCTGCAATGATTATGAAAGCAAGTCTTTGAATGCGAAAGAAAATACTTATTCCTTAGAGCATGTACCGGTATATATTTCCTATTTTAAATCAGCATGTTTGACCTAGGAAGTCGTAAAAGCTTTCTCAAAATTGAGAACGAGCTCTTGATACATTGTGTGTAGGAGTAATTTACTGTAAATTATGAATGAAAACACGGAGACCAAACTTGAACTAGTATTATTCAATGTGATTAACAAAGCAAGTTTGGGGATAAGATGGCTCTGACAGCTTTATACTTACTTCTGCATGCGTACATTAACTTTACCTAAAATGTATAAAAGTGGACTGTTGAATAATATGAAGGCTGGAAATGGAATCTTAATTCAGGTAATCATATATTAGCTTAAATTGAATCATTTCTGTAGCTGATTTTTAATTATTTTTCTTTGCTAGAGAATTTTATTCGATTTGCTATTTCTTCGAATAACTATTACTTCCGTACTAAGCGCTAATAGTATTAGTAATGAATTTCATTTTTCTTCAGTTGCTAAAGAATTTGTAAGGTCTCACACTGGTATAAACATCAACTTCTAGAGACAGATAAAGACTTTCACCCTATCAAATTTCTAAACCACAGTCAATGTAGTAAACTCAGATGAAAGTTTAAAATAAACTCGTTTAGTCACTCGTCAGCCTTTCAGTTATACAAGCTGCTCAATAACATGAACATAAAAGTCGCTGCTTGAGGGAAAATGCTGAGTAAATGTTCCAATCAACTTAAAACATTAAATACTCACACTTAAATAAATAAGTTTACCCGCAACTAAATAATAAATTTACCGGCACCTGAATAAGCTTTGGGTGAGGCCCCAATATTTTCATGAAGCAATACGGCTAACGAATCTAAAGCTATTTTAAGCTATTTAAATACACAGAAATCTGTCATAAGACTGGTAAATGATTGTTGCCTTAGACTCTCTCTTAAACGCAAATCGGCTATGCTTAAATACATTAAGTAATTTGAATTTGGGAGTTGACGAAAGTAGAAGTGAAAGTAAAGGAAAAGTAATAACACTATTGCTTGATTAATAAAAAGCGATTCACTCGCCCTCATCAGACTTTCAACAGTTTCAAACAAAGACCTAATAGCCTTCCAGAGAAACTAGAATTTTAAATTAACTACGAGGCAAAGCTTTTACAAACTTTTAGATCTCTGCCAATATTTACAAAATCATGATTTGGTCTGACTGTGAAGGATTTCTTCCAGATTTCCTAGGAGAAAATTCTTTAGTATACATTTAAAACATTTTATTTCACATTCTTATGTGCTATGCATAAAGCTTTAAAAGTTATTTCTTCTGTAAATATCGTTTGCAAACGTCTACGTATCTGTCAAGGAGATTATCTTCTAAGTCATATATATATATAAATGAGATAGTTTAGACTAAACGTTATTCAGTCTAGAGGAAAACTGTATATCTAAAATTGTATATAATATACGCAATAAAATAACAAATAATAAATATAAATAAAAGGTTATAGTAGTTGCAAACTGTACTTTCAATTTAAAAAGAATTTCATCTCGGTAAATTTGTGTCAAACTTACAGGTTAGAGAAATGTTTGCGGCTATGCGTATTATTCACAACAGGTTTGCATTTGTAACGAAAGATTTGCATAAATAATATAGATACCTATATACAATTTACTGCGCAATCTACTTTATCGTAAAGTGTGGTGTTTGTCGGCCAATTATCAAAGAGCTGGATACGGTGATTGCGCCATTATAAACCTAATGTTTTGATAAGCTAGGCAAGCCCCATCAGACGATTTATTCCATTGTCAACCGCCCAGGTGCAATGACTAGAGGTGGAACTGCACGCCGCAGATAGTACTGTTATTTAATCCCCTCTTGGAAAACATCCGCTTTGTGACCTATCCCATTACCAACTACCTATTTATTAATGCCGATCGCAGGAGGTTCCATAGACAATAGGCGGTCGCGGAACTGTAGGGGATAGTAATACCCTTTATCTCGATAACGCCCATCAAGCTGTCTTGAAGGTTGACATGGCCGTGGGAACAGAACGATGTTCTTTAATTACAAGCGTAAACGTGGAATGATTCCTACGCAAGGTAACAATGACCGCATCTGCTCATTTGCATGCGCATCTCCATCTGAAATGGTAAATAGATTCACGGAGAGAAGTTGTAATTGATTTTCAAAGCTCCAAAATCTACTTCCTTATTTTAAGTCAGGATGTGTATCAGGAATTTTCCTTGAAAGGGAACTCTGAATTGTTTAAAAGCGAAATATTAAAAGATACCTTGAACGTGAAAGGTTGACATGAAAATATCAAATATTTTTGTAAATGATGTCATAAGATATAATTAAACGTTCTGTATTCTGACTGAATAAATGGGTAAAAATCATAAATGTAAGAAATAAAATGTTACCAAAAGTATTAGACGTAAAGGTCATGCAACATGTAAAAATAATTTACGTAATAAATAATCGAAGGAATATCTCCTGTATTTTTATGAATGATAAATATGATTTTCTTTTCTTTGTGTGCTTTATTGATTTCTAAACCATGATGCTTACTTTTAATTAAAGAGAACTTGAACAAAGGAAAAGAAATTTGCCGTCTTACCCATGTTCTTAAACATAAAATTTTGAGCTGATTTTTATATGCCGTTGTGACTACTCGTAGATGAGGAATGACGACTTTTTTTTGGCAGACGACATATTTTAGCAATTTGTTTTCGCATCACAATATTTCTAGTCGCCTAATGTGTGAGCATAGAATTTTTTAATTGATTTATGTTCTAAGGGTTTATTAAAATTAGACCTCTCTAAGAAACATTCATTCTTTTGGTATGATATGATTACTGGTTTTACATTCTTTAAAATCAAGATTCACGTGTTCCTGCTCATCAATCATTCCATTTCAAAAACAATATGTATTGCTATTCGAAATCTGTTCTCAGTGTACGTAAGCTGGAACTTAAAAAAGATATCTTGCCACGTATTTCTTATACCCCGTTACATGTTACATCCCTGTTGATTAGCGATTAAATTTTGGGTGCCGCTATTACAAGGATGTACCTAAAAAATAATATATTAAAATAATATTATCTCCATTAAATATTCTGATCCTAAAAGCTTTATTTTACTTCGTTAAATACACTGAGAATATATATCAAAAGATAAACTTATGTAGACATATTGAACCTTTTGTTTGTATATATATATATATATATATTGGATATATTTTTTAAAAGTATTTTAAATAAAACTAAGTCTCTAAACTAGTTCTCTGCAGCGTTTTATTATGAGTATTTTCTGTGTATTTTTTGGTGAATAATTTTGATTCGGAAAAAAACTAACTTGATACGCTTTCGAGACGCCCTTATTTTAGGCTTTAAATACTGACCAAATACAAAACTTTTCATTTTGAAAAATGTGTGTTGTTTTGTTTTGGGTTTCTCCTTGATCTGTATGAGTGTAATTAGTTCGTTTGGCGTTTTTAGGTTTTTAAGCTTTTCGTTTTTTCAGGCTTTTTGCCGTAAAAATATTTTTGCTTTTCATGTTTTTAATTTGTGTTTCTACGTTTATATATTAATTTTGT